>ML292331.1:15952-50264 GCA_005239495.1 Nicotiana undulata | reverse complement strand
AATCACACTAGAGTCGACTAAATTTGTATCCTCAACGTCCCTGGTTGACTCTAGTATTATTTCTTCAACATCGGCATCCTCAAATTCTAGCTGGTTAGAGTGTTGGGGTTCTACTTTGGACTCCTCCATTGGCACCTCAATTTCCATCTCTAATGCACACTGCTCCTGGCTACTATCCATAATATTGGCATATTGAGCATTAAAAGCTTCAACTAGTTGACTCGCTTGAGCCTCCAAGTTGCGAATAGTTGCATCTTGCCTTTGTACCCGTTGTAGTAACTCATTATTTTGTTCCACAAGGAACTTCATCATATCCTCGATCTTTTTCGGGTCATCATCCCTGGGTTCTTTGTTCCTATTAACTTCACAAGAAAAAGAAGAACCATCAAAGTAAGGGGTTGGGGGAAAATAAGAAATATAAGCACAACCATGAAAGTGACCATCTTGACCACCACACATATCACACACATTCCACACATAAGATTGAGTTGGTGCACATAACTCGCTCTCGGGAATATTTTGATAATTTTGCCCTGGGTGGTTTCCTCCACAATATGCATAACGAGGATCAAAAGTAGAATTACCAACATCCAAACTCTTATAATTCCATGATGCCATGTTTTTACAAATTAACAAATAAAACTAAAATAAAGAAAATAAAAATCAAATACTGAAGAAAAAAAAATTCAAACCTGAAACCTAGCAATATGTACACCTACAACTACACGTCAAAATTTCAATGTATAGATTGAAAGTGAAGAAAATTGACACACTAAGAATTTTTGTATTTCTTCCAACTACAATTGATAATACCGTTAATTCCCCGGCAACGGCACCAAAATTTGATCAAGCTCAACTGTGTCTTCTAAAAAGACTAAGCGGGCGTTGCAAATATAATCTGAGTATTTAGCCCAGAGTCGAATCCCACAGGGAATTAACCTATCAATTATTGTTGTTAGAGTACTAGATTCTCAATAAAACTTTCCCAAAAGTTGTGAATATTACTTGGTGTTGTTTTTACTACTACAGCTGAACAGAATTAATAAAACTAAGATTAACTGACAAGAAATTGTAAACAATTGGATTAAAGGTCTAAGGTTATGGTTTCCCCACGTTGTTGATTTACCTTATTGTGTATTTCCTATAGTTTCGACTTAGTTATCTCTATCAATCATGAACCCTGCAGTTATCATAAATCTTTCCCAAGTAATTATGATAATTTACTAACCGCACTTTTCCAAGTTACGCTAGCTAGATTTCATTATAATTCACTTTAGATTGCACCCGAGGTATCGTTATCCCTAATCCAACCTCTAAACCCTCGGTTATGGATCCCTCTTATACTTTGGGGAGTGGTGGTGTTCAACAACTACCTAAATATGCACTCTCTCTCCCGAGCAGATACACACTAAATAGGAACAACTAATTGATGGCCTTTCAATCAACTACAACAAGAACGTAGTTGAACAAATAGAGATTAACAACCAAATCAAAACTATATTAATATAACAACGAGTTCATCCCCAACGGGTTCCACCAAAACCTTAGGTTAAAGAAGTTAGCTACTCATAATTATATTTCAAACAACAAAAGAAATCATGATCAATGTAAAATAGAAAGAAGAAGTAAAAACTCGTAGAAGAATTCCCCCGCCTTGCTCCTATTGTGTCTCTTGCCTCCTTAGGTCGAATTTGTGTCCAAAATATGTCCAAATCCCCTAAAAATAACGTTCTCCCATGTATATATACCAAGTAGGGTACGTCCCAAACAATTATACCTTCTCCTACGCAAAAAATGACTATTTTTCAGGTCTTGAGTAGCGCGGGCGCACTAAAACCATGCTTAGGTCGCGCTAATGGGGTTTTATTCTGCCCCAGTCCGCGTCAGGTCTGTAGTCGCAGTTTAGATCGCGTTTCTGACCCTGTTCCGTTTGGAATTTGGAAACACGTAAAAAATGAAAGTTGTATCCCTTTGAGTTATCGTTCCAACCATATATTATATAGCCCAAATGGAGTTCTGAGCAAAAAGTTATGTCCATTTTACTAGACAATGCAAAATATGTCTCCTCGAGTCTTCGTTTGTTCTTAACCCCCGAACACGATCCCGGCTTGATTCCTTGAGCTTTTACTCAGACTTCAAAGCTCCAAATCACTTAAATTCATTTCATAACATCTATATAGCTCGGAATCACTCCTACAAGGCATAAAACACACAGTTAGTGCAAAACACTAGCGATTAAAGCTCAAACTCAATTAAAGTGCAGCAAACTAAAGTGTAATAAGCGACTAAAATACGTAATCATAGCCTCTCATCAGTGTTTGATAATAAAAAGGAAAAAGTGTTGATAAACTAATGTTGTTTGACTAAGATGCCCGTACTATTGTTTGCAAAAAAGTATAAGAAATATGTTCAAATTTACCCATTATATTAGATGAAATTGTTCAATTTTGTTATGTGTCTCACTCTTGCTTATTCATATCCTTGCTGTAAGTAAATTATCTCATATTTTTCTTTGCTATTAACGTGGTTGTCCAAACTCTTCAAGAAAAAAGGTCCAAAAAAACCCTTAAACCTTTGATTATGGTTTAAATTTTACTGTCTGATTAATTAGAACTAATATAGGGTCGAGGGCAACGGCGAAAGTACTATTAGATCAAAAGTTTTAACAAATGGTAAAATTGACCAGTTTTTCAAAAATATAAATTAAAAGAGGAGAAGGACGATCGCCAGAAATTGAAATGATAGGAACTAGGTTTTGGTTTTGGGAAGGACATTTAAGCAATTATAAAAGATATTAAGGATAAAATAATAAAAAAATTAATCAAACGAAAATGTTTTAAGTTGAAGAATCATTAGTAATTGTAATAATATACTCTAGATCGTATTTATGTAATAAAGTTTGAATAGGACGAGAGCTAAGAAGCTATTTCTATGTTTTCTTTTTCAACATCCCTTAATTCTTTTGCAGTTACTATACATAACACTTACTGCTAAAGAACATTAATACCTTTCACTAGTAATTATAAAAATTTACTGGCCCAGTATAATATGCTGGAAGTTCATACACAGATGCTCGAATTTTCAGTATATTATGCTGGAACTTTCCGCGTGTTAGTGTTTCATACACAGGTGCACCGAACTTCAGTATATTATGTTGGACCAGTCGTTGTTGCAGCAAAATCGTGGTTATTTTACAATGACTTGGCAAACGCTAACTATTTTTGAATGATCAGTCCGAAAACTGATTAGCTCGTGCTATTTTTACAAACAATAGCTACCGGGGTGACATTTCCACAAATCAAGTTGGGTATTACTGATGATTTTTTAAAAATTGGTGATCATGATTGCTTATTTGTACGGAATTTTCATTGTGCTGCCTTTTTTTCCTTTTTAATAAGTTGCGGAAAAATTGGGATTTTTTTCTGTGTGAAATCTATTTACTTCGGATTTAACTCCCCTCCATTTCCTAGTTTTTCCAGTTTTCCAAGTTCTTATTTGGATTAGAGACACTTGTCATGGTTAAAAATAAATGACTGAGATTTAATTAAATTAAATAAAGCCCTAACTATGGTTAAAGTATTTAATTCCTTCCTTTCCATAATATCTTTTGCAATCCTACAATTATAGCTACAGATTGTCTAAGATTTCTTCACTGTTTCTGGTAATAATTTTCTTTCATTTCTACAAAAATAGTAATTTTCTTTTTGCGAGTTAATTTTCTTTACTTTTACAAAATCTTCTTACATTATCATTAACAAACTAAAAAATATTAGAAGCAAGTTCTTACATTTCCAATCTTGGACCAATTTCAAAGCAATTTTTTCCAACTTAGACGTGTAAAAGCATCTGCATCAACATTCCAAAAGAAGTAAAATTCAAAGTATCATGAATTTATTTTTCTTTGAGATTTATATAAGACTTGAGCAGTTCTTTCTCATAATAATAGAACTGACAAGCTATGCGTCTCCTTTGGTTTTCAAGGTGAACACCATACCATCAATTATAAGTATGAGATAATTTCAAAGGAAATGTAGATCAACTGCTCAGTTGCTTCGGTAATTAAAGAGCGCGGCAAGATAAATTCACCAACACAAAAGTCATCCATCATCTTGCTTATTCACAACACAGAAATACCAAAGTCATAATAATTAATAAACATAACCATGAATTATCTCAATTCTATTGCAATATTGATGTTTGTCATAATAGGGAATCATATTCTTCAATATGGATGCATTTATAAACTACACTCCAAAGCTGGAAACAGTCGCTGATTTTTTTGGAATAAATAGAAGTTCTGAAATCATCTTTGTGGTGACAAGTTATACTGCTATGCAACCTTCGTTCTTTCATGATATTGGCGGTCAACCTTGAGAGTACTTGTTTAAATTATGAAATGAAATATCCTGCAAGTAAAAAAATTCATATGAGAGTATTATTTAAAAAAAAATAAGGACATAAAATCGCAAAAATAAATTATACTAACTCTTAGGAGTTGAGATAGACTTCCATAAGATGCTAGCTGGGACGATTCTGAAGAATACCATGGGTAAGAATTTCCTTCTCTCAATCCCTATCATGTAAAGAGAAAAATAAGCTTACACAATATCACACAAGGAATAAAATATAGTTGTTATGACATACCGTATTCGTTGTGGCATTAGACAATGGCGGACATGGTGCTTGGAGGCCTGCAAGGTGACTTACTGGCGATTGAATCTTATTCTTCTTCTTCCTGGTCTTTTCCACAAAACTCTTTGGTCGAGTATTGGAGCGACGAGTTGGTTGCTTCTTCTTTAACCCTGTCACCTTTGTGACATTTGCACTGTCAACAAATATTGTCTCATCAAGCAGAACTTTGCTTAGAACTGGTGAACTTTCATGCGATTCATTTTTTATTTTTACTTCCTTTAACTTTGCAATTATCTCGTTGGAATACTGTGCAACCAGCTCATATCCTTCTCTGGATTCTGAAGCTTCACTTGCAATTTGGACAAGAGTTTGGCATAAATATCTATATCTTGTACTAACTTCAACTTTTGGATCACTTCCCTCAGAAAACACTTTAATCTCCATTGCAACCAAATTAGTAACATCTTTTGTCCACCTTTTTAATATATAATGGTCAGGAATCTTATCCTTGACATTTAATGTGTCCAGAATCTTTAGAGCATGTCCACATAGGACACCCAAAAATTCAAACATTTTGTAACTACAAGAGACTACCTTTGTTGAGCACTTCACTGCTACTACATGCTCTCTGCGACTTCCATGCGTGCTAACATTGTATCTATAATTCTCCTTCATCATGAAACCATTTATAGAGACAAGTAATGACTTTTCCCACTCCTTTTCGAACAAATCAAATATGGTTGCAGTATATATTTCTCTCGCATGGATCAATAAAGGAAGCTTAACCTTTAAAACAGATATTCGTTGGGTCATGTCAAAATTTGACTTACTTTCATTAGCACGCTTATCATCAACAGCTCTTTGAAAATGCTTAAAGAACTGTACAATATCTAAATCTGATTTCAGGTAGCCCCTTAGTGATCCATTGAAACTTTCACTCAACTGTGTACTTCGCATACCGGATGAAAATACATTTCTACCATATGTCATGGACCACTTTTCCCTTATAGCAAAGGTGTTTTTCAACCAACTATTATCCTTAAGGTCGTACTTCTCAAGCATTTCCTCCCATGCATTTAGAAAATCATCTTCATACTCGTAATAATAAAGCAATTTGCTAAAATCACTCGAAAATGATTTATGAGCTCTAAAAATATGGTTAAGATGTTTAAATGCATTTTGTTCCAAGTGCCATATACATAGATGATGATATGTTTGTGGTATAATTAATAACATATTGCAAGATCTTGATTTGTGATGAATGTTTGTGGCTTATTTGTAGATATAGCTCTAAAAAATACAGTAAAAAGCCATTCAAATGCTTCAGTTGTTTCTTCATATAAAAGGGCAGCACCAAATACAACCATTTCCCTGTGATTATTTAGTCCAATAAACAAAGCCAATGGTCGATACTCCTTATTTGTTCTATATGTTGTGTCAAATGATACAACATCACCGTAAATCTGAAAATCCCTTATCATTTTAGCATCAGCCCAGAAAACATTTGTTATCAAACCATCATCATCCAATTGTAAAGAACATCGAAAAGATGGATCTTTTATTACTCTTTTTTCAAAATAATCGACCAAACTACGAGTCACTCCTTGCTTTAGCGTTCTTTTCTTTTGTCACGAAGATAGTTTATGTGATCCCTATTTGTATAACCTAAAGAAGCTTTTCCCCCAGCTAGACGAGAAGCATAGTCAAAAGATGATTTAGGACATATTCCTGAATCATCCAATAAGTCAATTTCATATGCTTGAGAAAATTTAATATTTCTTTGCGATGGCAGCATGCGAGCTAGAGATGGAGGAACGAGAGGATGATTGTGCTCCTCCTCAAATGAAATGACAGAAAACTTCCCATTTGATTTACGACTTACGACCATGTGAGCTAAACAAATCGTCCTAGTTTCCTTTCTAGGTTTCTTGACAATTGCTTCTCGCTTGTCTCTTCCTCTATAACCTTCTTTATAACATGTTAATTTTCTCGAAGTCACATATCCGTGGACTTTACTTTTGTTTACCTATTCCTTTCTAACATTGAACCCAATTGTAGCAGCATATTTGTTGTAGTATTCATATGCATGCTCTTCTGAATCAAATTCCATACCAAGTTTTATAGGCTCAACATCCATATGTTCATTTTGTGACTCCATAAATCTACCATTAAACAGGAGAAAGTAAGACACATATTATAAGTGAACACTTACTTTGTAATAGTTTTTACATGACACTTGACTTATAAAGTAATTATGAGGCATAGTCCCCGCGAACCCCAATTTTTTTATTTGATTGATACAATTCAGCAAGCAATGATGAAAGAGAATGGTGCATAACAATATACTTGTTTGACGATCGATTAACCTTGACTCATCAGATATTCAAATCTAATTCTATTTGTAAGTTAAAATGATAAACTTCTAAATTTACTTGCTTTCAAGTCAAAGTCTAGTACACCAAAGAACATAATAGTTTAGTTCTGAAATTCTACTCCAAAAGGTTCAGTCTATTCTTCCCATACCAAAAAGTTCATGACTTAGTAATTTTCACAAACACATGGTATACAATCTTTTACTCGATAATTGCCACAACAAGAAATGCACAAAAAAGTATATAACTTCTAAGGAATAGAATTAATGTATAAAGAAGAACCTGGCGAGAATTTCAGAGCAGTTCTTTCCAGAAAAATGAAGTACCACGACTTGCTATCTTGTTCTCTGTTTTTCCACTTGTTGTGTTTTTTTCTGTTTTTCCATTTGTTGTGTTTTTCTCTGTTGATTTTAACTTCAAGGATGGGATTTTCATGGTAAAAATCAGAAAGATTTTCTCTACTACCATGATTTTCGGTGTTTCCTTCAGAGCAGATGTATTTGATGCGTAGAGGGAGAAATTATGGGAAGTTCAATTGTTAAGAGAGACAAAAGATATTATTTATGAAGGAATTAAATACTTTAACCATAGTTAAGGCTTTATTTAATTTAATTAAATCTCAGCCATTTATTTTTAACCATGACAAGTGTCTCTAATCCAAGTAGGAACTTGGAGAAATGGAGAGACTAGGAAATGGAGGGGAGTTAGGCCTCATTTGTTTGCACTTAATGGAGGTCTGAATCTTAATCGTTCAGATCTCAGACATTAAGTGCGTTTGTTTTTAAAGTCTGAATCTTGATCATTCAGATCTTAATAATTAAGTGTGTTTGTTTTTTTTACTTCACAACCACTTAATGTGTCTGAATAGGTCTGTATGATTAAGATCTATAACAGAGACTTAATTTCATTAAGATGCTATCACATATTCATTATTATCTGCCGCCACCGCCTACCATTATCAACTACCACCACCGCTACTATACTCAACCACCACCACCACTCCCACCACCACCTCCACCACCATCATCCCCAATCATAGCCGCCACCATTATCGACCATCACCACCCACTATCCCCGCCACTCCGACCATCATATATCATTCTCACCCACAATCAACACTCATCCACCTCAACTACCACAACTGACCACCCCATCACCACCAACAATCACAGCTGACATTGCCCATTATTATAACCTACCATCACCCACCCACCACCTTTCTCACTCACAACTACTACCACCACATACCATTATTAACTATCACCGCCCACCACCACCATCCTCAATCATAATTGGCATCACTACCAATCACTACTAGCTACTAGCATGAACCGCCATCATCAACCAAAATTACCACCAACCACCGCCTCTATCACCCGTTAGCCATCACCACCAACAACTATCATATTTTAAAAAACTATATATTTTATTGACAGAATATTAGATTAGTTAGTATTTCATTTGAATTTTATGTTTATTAATTTTCAAATAAAGATAAATTTTATACATTCAGATGTTAAAAATCAAACAGTCTTAATTATTTCTATTCAGATCTTAATACACATCTTGATATTCAAATATGTATTCAGATTCAGACGTCTTAATCTTAAAAAAAACAAATGAGGCCTTAGATCCATTTACTTCTAATATTTTCAATTAACGTCGCATGATTTACATTTATAGAAATGATTTGTTAATTTTAAAGAGCACGATAAAATATTAACGATACTTTTACATTAGTTAGGGAATTAGGTCCTTTTTATTTTAAAGGTTATTTCTTATAGGATATCAAAAATTAATTTAAGAAATATATATTACTAAAAGAGGGCAAATTAGCACAATTATATATTATTTTACATTAATAAAAAGGATTAAAATAATTATACAAAATTTTTTAAAAAAGAGAGGTAAATATAATATGGTAAAACATGTGGAAGGTTTGTGTACCAGGGAGGATTCTCAAATTATCCCTTTTTCATAAAGCTAATGTCATATTGATCGCTTATTAATTAAAGAGAAACTACCAGTTAACAGTTACTCCCTCCGGTTCACAATAAGTAATCAATTTGTTTTTAGCACGCCCATTAAGAAAATACTAAATTCTATACAAAAATATTTACTATGATCAAACTATCCCTAATTAAACATTTAATGTGAGGAGTAAGAAAACCTTTTATGAATATGTACATAGGGGTTATTTTGTAAAAACAAATTGAATTCTTTCTTGATTACATAACTTGACACTTATTTTGAACCAAAAGGAAACTGGTCACTTATTGTGAACCGCAGGGAGTATATCAACCAATGAACAAATTAATATAAAAATTAGTCAACTTATAAATATTATCAATATGAATCAATTAGTTATTTGTAGCTAAAAATATTAAATTTTTGCTTTTCTTTTGTGGGTGTTGTTGAAATATATTGAGCGCGTGAGTTTGGATATTAATTTTCGGAGGGGTGGAGTTTTGAGGTGGTTTGAATTAAAAATTCAAAGTAAAAGAAGAACACGAAAAAGATGATATGTGTATCACGATGTGTATTATTTGTGTATCACATATGCATCATATGTGATCAATTGTGTATCATATGTATATCCATGTAGAACTGTTTGATATATGTGTCGCATAAGAATTTTTTAAAATCAATTTTGACTACGAATCAGTCCAAATCACCTCTAATCTTCCTCAAATTTTGCATATTGATTCATCTATATGTTTTTAGTGAATTTCAACCATACACATTTAAAAAAGTATTTTTTGCTTAGGTTTTTAAAAACTTTTGTATTTTTTTTTATATTTCATCACCTTGTTTGCTACTTCATCTATCAAATTTATTTCTCGTCTTGCATCTAATGTTGTTGATCACACTGGAAAAAATAGAAAGAGATATTTACGTGTGATTCTTGAAGATACATAATTCTTATTTATACGGGTTTCCAATTTTTGTATGCACTTATTAATTTTGATAACTTTGTAAATAATAGCTAGATGTTGCTAAGTTTCGATTTATTTTGATAATTTCTGAGAGATTCTCTAAAATAAATCCAATTCTTTCTCTAAAATTAAGGAGAATCAGCAGGAAGGCGTATGACTCATCACACACTAATTGCCTTTTGGGCGCTAAGGGATTGTTTAAGCTTTTTTGGACGGTTGTTACATAGCGTTTTATAATGTATCGTATCGTACTGTATCGTTTGATTAATACAATATTTGAATAGATTATTTCGTTTGACATCGTTTTAAGATATCACGCACCAACAACATGAAGAATAAACTTGCAGTATTATAAAGAAATATTATGATACAGGGTAAAATTATTATATAAAAATGTAGGGTAAATGATAAAATACAATTATTTAATAATAATGAAGGATGAAATTGAGAGAAAAAGACAATGTACGACGCGGCCACACCATCGTTACATAAAGTGGCACATTTCGCCGTTATGTAACGACGGATTTAATCATACAATACAATAAAATTTAAGTAACAATCAAAACAAACGTTGTATTTAAAGCAACAATACGATATAATACAATGGATAACAACCATCCAAACAAGTTGTTAATTGAAAATAAGTTATCTCGGGATTAATTATCAGGGATTAGTTATTTTGAAATTAGTTATTCCACCCTTCTATTAGAATAAAATCCCGGAATAAATAATTTCTAAATTAGTTATAGTGCAATTTTATCTCAACCAAATATAGAGTAAACGCATTTTAAATTTAATCCCGGATTGATTATCCTGAAACGAGCCCTAAGAGTCTTTCCAGATGTAAACATCTACAAGTATCACGACTCAAATTCCCAACCTTAGGGATCGTGATGGCGCCTAACACCACATTTGCTAGGCAAGCCAATGTTAGAGTTCGCTTAACTATTTCCCTTAATTAACCATTTAAACAGAATAAAATAATTTTAAATTAATACTTAATCTAATGGCTTTAAATAAATAATTCACAATATAAAATAATAAACAATTAATTAAACCGAGCCACGAACTAATTATATAAATAAATCTACGACTACCCCAGGGTCTGATATCACAATTCACGAACTACTAAAGAATACTACAAATACTAGGCTGAAAGATATAGTATAATTGTTCTGAACATAATAAAACAGCGTATATGAAATAGGAGAAGACTCTCGGGATCTGCGAACGTCGACATATATACCTCGTGTCTCCGGGTAAATAGGTGGCTGCTCTAACAATCTCTACTACTGGCTAGTACCTGGATCTGCACAAAAGAGTGCAAAGTGTAGTATCAGTACAACCGACCCCATGTACTAAGTGAGTGCCGAGCCTAACCTCGATGAAGTAGTGACGAGGCTACAGCGGGACTTTAACAATATAAACTATAACAATATTATATAAAGCAAGAAAGAAATCTTAAATAAATAAACAAATATTGCAATAACAATAAAATAACTGAGCCGCCTCTTCCCGGCCTCAGCTATCACCAACTCTCCAGTAAATTTTCAAGTTTCCAAACCTTACTTTGAAATAATCACAGGTGCTAAGTATAGTGAAAACTGTAGAACAAATCAAGAGTTTCCAAATCATTAAAAGTTAAAAAGCAGTAAAAACATCATTATTCCTGATTTTCACAATCATGTTGCGGCGTGCAACCCGATCCCACCTACTCACAATATCACAATCAATTATCCACCCTTATCACACCAATTATCTACCCTTATCACACCAATTTATTCACCCTTATCACACCAATTTATTCACCCTTATCACGCTAATTTTTATTCAAAAATTTCAAATAGAAAACAATATAGCAGGTAAACTTTGAACATTATATATATATATATATATATAATGTTCAANTATATATATATATATATATATATATAATTCCAACATAGTGTTAAACTGCTCAACATTTCTGTTCCCCAAGAAAATTAAATACACAACCAATATTCTTTCAAAATAACTAAATAATATTTAACAGCAAAGTAATGAGGCCCCGTAGTCATGGAAATAATAACTAACAAAGAACAATTAAGATTGTGATCAATTAAATTGGGAACGGGGAAATGATTATGTTTAACATGCCATTTGGGTGGTGCATAGATACTCGTCACCTCACCAATATATCACACCCATGCATTTCACATAGAAAGCAAGTGGGGAGTCATATTCCCTCAAGTCAAAGTTAGACCAAGCACTTACCTCAATTTCGCAGGTNCTAGTACCTGGATCTGCACAAAAGAGTGCAAAGTGTAGTATCAGTACAACCGACCCCATGTACTAAGTGAGTGCCGAGCCTAACCTCGATGAAGTAGTGACGAGGCTACAGCGGGACTTTAACAATATAAACTATAACAATATTATATAAAGCAAGAAAGAAATCTTAAATAAATAAACAAATATTGCAATAACAATAAAATAACTGAGCCGCCTCTTCCCGGCCTCAGCTATCACCAACTCTCCAGTAAATTTTCAAGTTTCCAAACCTTACTTTGAAATAATCACAGGTGCTAAGTATAGTGAAAACTGTAGAACAAATCAAGAGTTTCCAAATCATTAAAAGTTAAAAAGCAGTAAAAACATCATTATTCCTGATTTTCACAATCATGTTGCGGCGTGCAACCCGATCCCACCTACTCACAATATCACAATCAATTATCCACCCTTATCACACCAATTATCTACCCTTATCACACCAATTTATTCACCCTTATCACACCAATTTATTCACCCTTATCACGCTAATTTTTATTCAAAANTTTGAATTCACCTCTAACTTGCTCGAATCTAATCATAATTAACTCAATATCATCAATCTATGCTAAAGGAACTAACTTTATTGAAAAACATGATTTTTCCTAAGTTTTCTCAAAAAAAGTGAAAACCCGACCCCGGGCCCGCTTGATCTAAACTCGGGGTTCAGACCAAATTACGTTTACTCATTCACCCACAAACCCAAATATACAATTAGTTTCGAAATCCGACCTCAATTCGTGGTAAAGATTTAATTTTTTTTACAAAATTACCTAATTCTACCCAAACCTTCAATTTTTACCATGAATTTTTTTAGTTTTTGATTTAAAAGTGATGAAAAACAACGAGTAATTGAAAGAGTAAAGTTTAGAATTGATTACCTATGACTTGGGGATAATATTTGGTGGAGGAATTTGTTCCTAGGGCCGTGGGGTTCGAAAATTTGAAGAAGAAGAAGTGTGCCCGTTTTATATATATTTTCTGCCAGCTATTCTACCCCGTTTCTCGTGTCAAACAATCCTGAAACTCAATTTTTATGTCTCAAATGTATTCTTTGTGAAATTCTAAATCAATTTGACCTTATAATGAAGGAGATATGTAGGTTTTAATATTTGCAAATAGTGCAGATTTTTAATACGCCGTCAGTGACAATTTCGTAATTAACCTGAAAAATCTGGCAACCTTAGTAAAATGCCCATAAAATCCTTGGGACCTCAGAATTCATTTCCGGGCATATGCCAGAGTTCCATATTTTACTGCGGACCTCCCGGGATCATCAAAACACAGATCCGGGTCCGTTTACTCAAAATATTGATCAACGTCAACTATAATCAAATTTTAACTCTAGAAATTATTATTTCTCATATTTTAGCATAAAAGCTTTCCGGTTTCACACCCAGACTGCGCACGCAAATCGAGGTATTTAAACTTAATCTTTTTATGACTAATAAGCCTAGAATTGAGTCTAAGTTCTTAAAATGACCCTTTGGATTATCATAACAAGTTAAAAAGAAAGTCCAAATCTTTTCATAGTATTGGTTTTATGGTAGCATAAGAATTTAATGCAATTTGAATCGAATACCGAGGATTTTTCTGTTAATTATCTTTTGGGGATACGGAAAAAACTTAAAAGAGTTCATTCATTAATCAATGTCTTGGGCAAGTCCATAAGATATCTATCTCTCTACTTCTCTTGCTAGCTATCTTGACACTGAGTTCTTCTTCCTTTTATCTTCTTTTCCCCCCGATTTTTCTTTATATTTTTGTTACCCTTTGGAAATTTTACTCTTATATATATATTTTCCGTTGATTTTTATGATTTCTTTGTTAATAAAGTTTCAGTCTTTAGTAAGTTCATAATGTATGATGCCAGTAGTAAGTCTCTCTCTTAAGACTTTTCTAGCCCTAATTCTTTTCTTTAAATTTTCATAAAAACCTAATGTAATATTCCCTTTATATATTAATTACATTCAAATTCTCCCTTCTTTTGTTTGCTTTAGTAAGTATAAAAACAAAAATAAATAAATAAATAATTTACTTAACACTAAAAAAACAAAGGGTAACATGAGCATCTAATCTTAGATCAAGGAAATATGATATCTATACTTTCAATGAGTTAACAAAATTTTATGATTATTGAAAGATGGGGGAGGTGGATTGGAAACAGAAGAAAGAATTAAAAAAGATGAACTATCTTTAAAGAGTTTGACCTCTAATTAATTATGAATTGTATTGTACTTTTATTTTGTAAGAAAGTGTTCCTTATTCTTGTTAAATGATATGGAAAAATTCTGATTGTAGCTACAGATATCCATACAAAAACTAAACTTTTTCATCTTATATATGAACTCGATTTGGTAACAATTAAAGTTGATCCAAGAGAAATAATATCAACTACTGACAATAGTTCTCAAATACTAGATAAAGAGAGGAGATACTGCATTTAAAAGGGTCTTGTCAACCATTTGATCATCAAATTTCTAAAACACTCTAGGAGGAAGAATGCGTCAATTTAATACAGGCTTATTCAGTGGTTCATTTTCTAGATGGTTAGAATACAATGTGAAGAAAGATTATATATTATATTTTTAAAAAAATAAAATTGTTCATGGAAGTGCAGAATGATTTTGAGGTTGGGTATAAGATTCTCAAAAGATTGTATTTGCATGTTGGTGAAATAAGTAGTCTGTGGCCATCATAAATGTTTAAACAAGATGCTAGATTTTTTAAATCGTCATCAATTAATTCAAGTTATTTTTAACAAGCATTTTGAGAGGTTAGAAAGTGAGTATCTGATACGTTCAGAAGTCTCAATTGATATGGCAAGACTTCTTTTGTATCACGGATTGCTTTTATAGGATCATGGCAAATGCGAATCTTAAACAAATCAAGGTCTCTTTTTAAGTTTTTTGCGACAGCATAAGGACATGCATCTGGTTTTGTGAAAAATGATATTAGAAAATGCTCTACAAAATGATATTTTAACTTGACATATGATTGAAAAAGATATTATTAATGCTTATGCAAAAGAAACCTCGAAAGTTGTAATTGAAGAAATGAATGAAGATTATTTTGGAATTTAGTTAATGAGTCCAAAGATATCTCACATAAAGAACAAATGGCTCTGGTTTTGTAGTAAGTTGGCAACAAAGGTGAAGTGATCGAGTCATTTGTTAGTCATGTCCATGTTCGCATGGTTTTTAAAACAAGCAATCTATTCTTTTTTTTTTTTTTGTGATCGTTCACTCATTCCAACCAAAATTCGTGGACGACAAAGTTATGATAGAGCTGGTAAAATGAAGGGGGAGATAAATGATCTTACGACATTGATTATGCAAGATAGTTCATCTACATAGTACATTATTGCTTTACTCATCAAAATAGTTCATGTACATGACATGAGTGTTCTAACCCAAATGATTGAACGCAAATCAAAGCCAAGGGATATGTTGCGTAAATCAACGTCTAGAGACCATTTATCTCTCTTCATGCTACTAGCTCCATCATAAATTTGTCCACGTATTTTTTATGAAAGCGAAAAAGAGATTGCTTCCTTTAATGACTATGTCTATGTATCATTAACATGGACAAGACCAATAAACGACTATCACCTCACCTTCCTTATCAACATACCGCAAAATAAGAGTCATTTATTCTTTGTGTGAGATATTTTTAGACTCATCAAACTAATATTTTAAAGTAGTCTTCAGTTATAACTTTCAATGTTCTTTTTGGTCAAGCATAAACAATATACTTTTTGGGCCATAGAGCAAGTCAAAGTATTATTTTGTGGAGCATCCTCTAATATCACTTTTCATATATGAGGAAACCTGTATGGCATCACAAAAATACGGGAAAAAAGCCTTGATTTGTTGAACATTGGCTTTCGTCATATATAACCCCGAAAAAGCAATCCATAAGAGAAGTCTTGCCACATAAATTGAGGCTTCTAAACGCATTTGATACTCACATTTTAGCTTCTTGGCGTGCTTGTCAAAAACAATTTGAATTGATCAATAATGAAATTGACAAATCTAGCATCTTGTTGAAACATCTGTGATGGATGCTAAGAACTTCCTACATGTAAAAGCAAACTTTTGATATCCTTATTCCAAGCCCTAAAATCACCTTTTTGTATAATTTACATGCGCATTTTCATGAACGAATTCATTTTTTTTTAAATGGAAAAAATGCAACATCTTTCTCCACATAATACTCTAACCATAAAAAAAATGAACCAACCTCAAGTAAATTTTCTCATTCTTCCCCTTATAGAAGTTCTAGGAACTTTAAGGTTGACAACACCCTTTTTGAATGTAGTATTTCCTCACTTTATCTTGTATCCAAGGTCTATAGTCAATAATTGATATTCTTTCTCCTCAATCGGCTTTAAGTCATTCCAAATCGAGCCCAACTATAAGATAGGCACTCATATGAATTTTTGATATTATAGTTAGAAAGTTTACCAACTTAATTCACAAGATCAAGAATACTTTCCTACAAAACAAAAGTCCAACACAATTCATTATTAATTGAAGGTCAGGCTCTTTAAAAAAAGAACAGTCCGGTGCACTAAGTTCCCGCTATGCGAGGGGTCCGGGCATGGTCGAAGCTACCTTATATTGACCACCCTTCGTCGAAAAAGTACGCTGCGTATATAGGTAAAATATTATATTTTAGAGGTATATGACATATGTTGAACATCCTTTATTGGAGAATTTTTTTCACTTCTTTCAAGTTTAAACATCCTTGAATAAATTTCTGGCTTCGCCATTGGGTCCGGGAAAGACTCTTTACATCATAACTAATTTAATGGAAGGTCAACTCATTATTTATTTCTTTTGTCTCCAAACTGCCTCTATCTCCATCGGCATAAAATTTTCTTAATTAATTAGAAGTATAGATATCATATTTCTTGATCTAACTTCTAGAAGTGAAGGATCATGTTACGCTTGTTTTTGTTAAGTAAATTATTATTTACTATGTTTTTAGATTTATTGAAGCATACGAAAAAAATGAGGGGAGAGACTTGTTGATGGCGGTAAATAGTGGCAAACTAGCTGCACAAGGCGCAGCAGGCAGCAGCATGGTGATGACATTACAGTAATTGGCTAAAACTTTAAGATTATCTCACATTAAGTAAATATAATGACCTTTCGAGTCTTTTTCTTTTATTTACGTCCACGTGGACATAAAGTTCATATATGAGTTTAGTTGCTAAAATTATATTAGGGACTAATCGAAAAGAATATTTGATATGTTGGAAGCATGATGTCTGCAATTTATAATGAACTTTCATGCTTGAAACTATGTAGAAGTTTCTTAATACAGGGGTTTTAATTACACTACTTAATCACCGGGTGACCCTTCCATAAAGCAAGTAAAGCAATTGCTTTAGGCCCCGTATTTATTGGGGCCTTATTTTTCGTTATATCTAACAAGCTATGTATAACTTTAAATGTCCTATGAAGTGAAAAAGTTTGATTTCTTTCTTTAACAAATATAGAAAAGAAGGATTGGCAACTACTATGATTTCTGCCAAGAAAATTGCACTTGAAATGAATATTGAAGTCGAATTTCGTAAGAAATGTACGATACATAGGAAGTAACAATTTGATGAGAATGCTAAAAATAAAATCTCAAAATATTTCGAAGAGTCCTTTGGAATTGATTACATTATACATAGTAGACAAGGCTATTTTTCACTTCAAAATAGATTTGAACAATTCGAAGCATATGAAAATATATGTGGTTTTCCATTTAGCGATAAAAATTAAGATCACTAGATGATGAAAATTTGAAAAAATATTGCCTTAATCTTGAATGTTCCTTAAAGCATAATCATCAATTCGATATTGATGGTTTAGATTTATTTTCGGAATTAAAAATATTAAGAAAAATAATATAATTAGAAGATAATAGCTTAATTGATACACTCGATCAGATAAACATAAATTGATTCTTTTTCCAATGCCTATATTACTTATGGAATAATGGTAATAACTCTTATTTCCGTTCTTTCAGCGGAAAGAAATTTTCAAAATTAAAATTAATAAAATCTACCTAAGATAAACAATGTCTCAATAAAGATCAAATGGATTAGCTATATTGTCAATGAAGAAAGACTTATTAGGAGTTATTGATTATAAGAAAATTATTAATAACTTTGTATCTAAGAAATGCTAGAAAAATAGACGTCAAACAAATAAATATATATTTTTTTAAAAAGATAAGGCCCTTCATAAAATTTTGCTTTAGGCCACAAAACTCGTCGGGCTGCCCTTGCTTCATCAGTAGGGATAATGGGAACAAACAGGGGCGAAGTCACACTATGGTTAGGGTGGTCAATTGACCACCCTTTATCAAAAAATTAAACTGCCTATATAAGTAAAATATTAATATTTAGAGGTACATAACATTTATTGAATACCCTTTGTTGAATTGTTTTTTCTTATTTCAAGTTTGAACACCCTCGAAGAAAGCCACTGAGAACAAATTATGGTTTGTTTGATGCTTGAAACTCATGAATGGTGCGGGAATACTTAATAATTTGCATTATGTTACTTGTATTGAATGATCTCCATTCCTTTTAGACATTCAATCTGCTTTACATTTTTAATATCTAATCCAGATATACATGTGTTATAATGCTCTACTTTGTCTAATTTTGTTTCTAATGTGTTGACCCAAGTCACTGCATGGTTTTGAAGATTGACAAATGTCTACCAAGTTGAACCAGGTCCATCAGGCTATCATAGTGAAACAGACTCATTGGCACGCGAAAAGTCCATGTGTAGGAGATAACAAGTCATGTGAATTATATGGGAACTAAGAGGTTGTCTCCTAAAGCGAAAATATTGCAAATTGATAAGAGGTTAGAGTTTGAATTCAGCAAGGATAATAACAAAGGAAGGAAGTTGAGTTTAATACAAACTCTTCTATCAAGGAAGAATTGCCTTAGAATTGAACAGCATATCTCAACGACTGAATCTATAAAGTGTTGAAGCATTCCTGCTGAAGAGGCCTCGCACAAAGGCAGAAGTGAAACAAGAATTGAAAGCAAAATTCCCATAGATATTTTGCAAGCAGAATCCTTGTGCGACACAAAGGCTACTGACCAGCTAGAAGAACCAGTTCCATCTGTTTGTTTATTGAGTCTAGTTGGTTGTAGTAGGTGATTTAATATTGTATCTTTTCAGCTTTCTTAGAAGCAATTGTAATAGGTACACACTGTTCAAGTTAGAGTTAACTTGAAGCTTGTCGCAATTAGCTAGAGGCTAGGTTGCTACAAAGGGATTAGAGTTAGTCCTAGGTTTACAAAAGAGTTTATTTTGTAAATGCTGTTTGGCTCAGAGTTGTAGTGAAGAGTTTGTGAAAATCCTACTGAGGTGTAGGTCGTGGTTTTTTCACCTTTTGAGCCAGGTATTTTCCACATAAGAATCCATGTGTTTTTACTTTACTGCATTTATTATTCTGCACCAGTAGAAGTTGGAACACCAAGAAGAACCAGGTTCTTCTAGTAAGACAGTACTCGAATAATTGGACAACACACAAATCACCCCCCCTCCTCTTGTGTGGTATTGAAGTATAAAAAATCAATTAGTATCAGAGCAGGTTATCCTTGAAAAGGCTAACACCTTGGAATAGATCAAAATGAGTGCACCACCTGGAAACTGGGAGGGTCAATCAACTGCAAGGCCACCACTCTTCAATGGCCAGTATTACTCCTGGTGGAAGAACAGGATGAAGGACCACCTGATCGGAGAAGACTATGAACTCTGGGACATAGTCACTGATGGTCCTCTAGCTACCATGAAGAAGACTGCTGAAGGTGTAGATGTACCAAAGACTAGAGCTGACTGCACTGCTGAGGATCTGAAGAAATGGGAGAAGAATGCAAAGGCCAAAAAGTGGCTAGTGTGTGGACTAGGTCCAGATGAGTATAGCAGAATCCAAAGCTGCACCACTGCCAAAGAGATCTGGGATACCTTGCAAGTAGCCCATGAAGGAACACCTCAGGTAAAAAGATCAAGAGGTACACTACTATGCTCTCAGTATGAAAACTTTACTATGAAAGAAGGTGAGACAATCCAAGAGATGTACACAAGGTTCACAACCTTGACAAATGAACTTAAGTCTCTTGGTAGAGTAATTCTTGAAGAAGATAGGGTAGAAAAAATCCTGACAAGGGTTTTGCCAATTTCCTGGGAAAGCAAGATCACTGCTATCCAGGAATCCAAAAATATGGCAACCCTCAGATTGGACGAGCTAATTGGAAACCTTACTGACTATGAACTCGGAAGGCAGACAATGAATATGGATGGTCCAAAGAAGGAGAGGATTCTAGCACTGAGGATCACTGAGGGAGCATATCTTGAGGAAGATAAGATGGCCATGATTACCAAAGAATTCAGAAACTTTCTCATGAGGAAGAAAGGCATCTCTAGAGGAGGAAATTACAACAAAGCTAAAGCTCCAGAAAGGCCAACCAACGAGGGATGCTACAAGTGTGGAAAAACTGACCACCTTATCAAGAACTGTCCTCAGTGGGAATTGGAATGGAAAAAAGAGATATATGAAAGAAGGAACAAGAAGAAGGAACTGGTCCAACCCAGGAAAACCACAACAAAAGTTATGGTTGCTGCTTGGGGGGAAAGTTCAGATGAAGAATCAGAAGATGGTGAGACTGAAGATCAGGCGCTCATGGCAATTGGAGAATCTGATGAGGAATCACATGAAGAACCAGAGGTAAGTATCTCCCATCTTAAAAACAAAATAAAGTTCCTATCTAAAGAAAAACTCTCTGAGTTGCTACTTGATTTCATGGATGATTCTGAAGAAACAACCAAAGAGAAGGATCAACTTTCTAAAGAATGTGCAATGCTAAAAGCAAAATGCATGAACCTGGAAATCAGAGTAAGTGAATCTGAAAAGAAAAACACTGTCTTGTTGAACCAGGTTCATCCACTTGAAACTGAGATTCTAGAACTAAAATCTGAAAACTTAAAACTGAAGCTAGGATCCAGTAAAAAGGTTGTTGATCATTCTCATATCATGTTAGAAGAAAATATGGGAAAACTAAAAGATAAGATGTATGCCAAGGATGAACAGATAAGAACACTTAAAGAAGAACTTGGCAAAGTCAAACATGAATTAGATCGAACTTGTAAATGGAATAAATCCTCTGATGCCTTGAAATGGCTTCAAGAGAATCACAGTAGCAACCGGAGAGGGCTTGGCTTTGGGAGTCAATTGCCCAAGTGGGATCCCAAAAGCAAGTATCTCACTCTTCCTGAAAATAAAATTTGCACCAACTGTGGTAAGACTGGCCACTACAAAATTGAGTGTACTGCAAGAGAGCAGGCCAGTTGAAAAAATGAGAGGTTTGTTAAAAAGAAACATTGGCTACCAAAATGGGCTAGAAAAAATTTAATTCATCCATTCTCTCATAGAAAAGGACCCAAACTAGTTTGGGTTCTTAAAACTAACCCTTGATTTACTTTTGTAGGTACAAGTGAGAGGAAGCAGCCAAATCTGGTTTTTGGATAGTGGATGCTCAAAGCATATGACGGGGAACAAGGAACAATTCCTTTCACTTGAAAACCTCAAAGGAGGAAATGTCTCCTTTGGAGATGGAAACAAAGGTGAAATTACAGGGGTTGGCAAAGTAGGTAAAGATGACACACGTTCCATCGAACATGTGTACTTGATAGACGGCTTGAAATACAGCCTGATCAGTGTGTCACAATTGTGTGACAGAGGTAACCTGGTTGCTTTCACTTCCACAAAATGTTTTGTGATTAACTTGCTTACTGACAAGATTGTTTTGCACGGAAAGAGAATGAATAATATCTATGTCATAGACTTTTCAACACTGTCTGAAAATGAACTCACTTGCTTGAGTGTTTTGGATAGTGATCCCCTCCTTTGGCACAAACGACTTGGTCATGCAAGTCTAAAATCAACTTAACAAATTAGTCTCTAAGGACTTAGTGGTGGGACTCCCTAA
This sequence comes from Nicotiana undulata, assembly GCA_005239495.1. Classification (NCBI taxonomy): domain Eukaryota; kingdom Viridiplantae; phylum Streptophyta; class Magnoliopsida; order Solanales; family Solanaceae; genus Nicotiana; species Nicotiana undulata. Next base: position 28,011 of record ML292331.1, on the reverse strand, counting down.
CATTAGGTTCAAGGAAGACAAAGTTTGTGAGGCATGTGCAAGGGGGAAGCAGGTAAGATCCTCATTCAAAAGTAAGAAAATGATCAGTACCACCAGGACATTAGAAGTGGTTCATCTGGATCTGTGTGGTCCAATGAGAACTCTGAGCAGAGATGATAAGAAATGTGTGATGGTGCTAGTTGATGATTATTCAAGGTTCACTTGGACCTTATTTATGACATCTAAGGATGAAGCATTTGATATGTTCACCTCATTTGTTAAGAAAACTCAAAATCAGTTAGGACATCGACTAGCATCAATAAGATCTGATCATGTGACTGAATTTGAGAATGCAAAATTTGTTGAGTTCTGTGATGAACATGGTATCAATCACAACTTTTCTGCCCCTAGAACCCCACAACAAAATGGGGTTGTGGAAAGAGAGAATAGAACTCTCGAAGACATGGCAAGAACCATGCTTCTTTCTAGAAAACTACCACACAGCTTCTGGGCAGAAGCAATAAACATTGCTTGCTATATAATCAATAGATGCATGACCAGGCCACTGGTAGAGAAGACTCCTTATGAATTACTTAATGGGAGAAAGCCCAACATATCCCATCTTAGTGATATCGGATGCAAATGCTTTGTGCACAATAATGGCAAAGCTTCCCTAGGTAAATTTGATCCCAGAAGTGATGAGGTAGTATTCTTGGGATATTCATCACATAACAAAGCCTATAAAGTGTACAATAAAAGAAATATGTGTGTAGAAGAGAGTGTGAATGTTGTCTTTGATGAAACTAACACTCTTTCTAAGAGACAGGAACCAGAAGATGAGGAGCTTGGACTGGTGAGAAGCAGTGAACACATTGAAGCAGCCATGGGAGATGGAACAGGTGATGGACCAGGTCCAACTACCCCAAGCAACATGACAGGGGGAACTCAACATGTGAACCCTGGCCCTGATCCTATTCCACAACAACAAGACACCATAGAATCATCCAGAAGTGAACAATTGGTGCTCAAACCACACAGATATTAAAGTTCTTACCCTCTTGAGAACATCATAACAGATTTGTCATCCGGAATCAAAACAAGAGCCTCTTTGAAAAATATGTGTGCGTTTGATGCCTTTCTATCCTTAATCAAACCATAGAACATTGGTGAAGCCCTACAAGATGCTGATTGGGTAAATGCCATGCAAGAAGAGCTGAATCAGTTTGAAAGAAGTCAAGTATGGCACTTGGTACCCAGGCCACTAGACAGATCAGTGATTGGCACAAAGTGGGTCTTCAGGAACAAGCTCGATGAGGATGGAACTGTTACGAGAAACAAGGCCAGACTGGTTGTTAAAGGGTACAGTCAAGAAGAGGGAATTGACTATGATGAGACCTTTGCCCCTGTGGCAAGACTGGAGGCAATCAAACTTCTTAAAGCATTTGCTGCACATATGGAATTCACTCTCCATAAGATAGATGTTAAGAGTGCCTTTCTCAATGGCTATCTGAAGGAAGATGTATTTGTCAAACAGGCTCCAGGTTTTGAAAGCAAGGAGTCACTTGACCACATATACAAACTTGACAAGGATCTCTATGGTCTCAAACAATCACCTAGAGCATGGTATGAGCGGCTATCAAGATTCCTGCTAGAACATGGGTACAAACAAGGCAAAATTGACAGCACCTTGTTCTTAAAGGAAAAGGGTAAAGAACTCCTGGTTGTGCAAATATATATGGATGATATTATATTTGGGGCAACCTCTTGAAAAACTGAGTAAGGAATTTGCTACACTTATGGGGAGCGAGTTTGAGATGAGTATGATGGGTGAGCTAAACTTCTTCTTAGGTTTGCAAATCAAGCAAAACCCTAATGGAAAAATGATCCATCAACTAAAGTATGTGAAAGAACTGCTCAAGAAGTTTAAAATGGAGGACTCAAAGGAAATAGACACCCCCATAGCCACAACTACAAAATTGGATGTGGATGAACCTGGTTCATCCGTTGATCAGAAGCTATACAGAGGGATGATTGGTCTCTATTATATCTCACTGCTAGCAGACCTGATATTGTGTTCAGTGTAGGACTGTGTGCTAGGTTTCAGGCAAATCCAAAGGAGTCCCACCTAACTGCAGTGAAGAGAATTTTGAGATATCTGAAAGACACCACTGATTTGTTCCTTTGGTACCCTAAAGGTCGTAATTTCGATCTTGTAGGATATGTTGATGCTGATTATGCAGGTTTCCTGGTTGACAGGAGAAGTACTTCAGGCATGGCTCACTTTCTGGGCTCCTGTCTTGTGTCTTGGGTTACCAAGAAACAAAATTCAGTAGCTCTGTCTACTGCTGAGGCTGAATATGTGGCTGCAGCCTCATGCTGTGCTCAGTTTCTGTGGATCAAGCAACAACTCATGGACTTTGGTATAGATGTGGGATGCGTTCCTATTTTCTGTGATAACACTAGTGCAATTAGTATGACCAAGAACCCGATTCATCATAAGAGAACTAAGCACATAGATGTTAGACACCACTTCCTTAGGGCTAACTATGAAAAGGGAATGATCTCAATTGAATTTTGTGCTATTGACAAGAAAATTGCAGATATCTTTACTAAAGCACTGAGTAGGGAGCATTTTGAGAGAAACAGGCTTGAATTAGGGATGATTAAGATCACCTAATTGGAAAAACAAAAAAAATTGAAAAATGAAAAAAAAAATTGGCTAGAAACATTAACATAGATAATCAACCAGACTAACCATTGCTCAGTATCATGACTTTACTGCCATAATCTCTTGCCATGTGTTAATATGATTCCCTGGTTGCTAATGATGTTTTTATATCTTTGTAAATTGAGGCAAATTAAAGACTTTAACACAATGAACCTGGTTCATCGCGGCTGGTTCATCTGACTGACAAGGTACATGCTCATCTCCATACATATATTGAAATAATTATAGTCACAGATGAGCAGAATTCTATCCTTATTCGGTTCAATTCAAATTCTCAGTACCTATCCTAAAATGAACCAGTTTCAAGAAGTCCCATCGCTACTCAATTAGCCTAGATTTAGGGGATTCTTAACTGTCTAATCAATGACACTCCTATGTCGATTAGACTCCCTCTTAATTAAATGCTCTGGCCGTTGTATTATTCATAGCCACATCTTATAAAAAGGTCATCATTGCCTCCCCTCTTAATAACATAACAAGTAGAACCAAGTTCTTCATTCTTCTAAAATCAAAACTGATAAAATCTTCGTCTCTCCCTAAAACGTTCATAACAATGTCTCCACCACCCCCTGTCTCTTCTTCTTCTTCTTCATCGCCCAATCGTGATTACGATGGAAGACTTTGTGAATCTGATTCTAATTCTCCATCCGTGTATAGATCTCAATCTCCAGAGATATCTTTAACCCCTGAAAACACTCCAGTTCTTGAACCCACACCTAACCCTACTCCAGCCCCCAGGGCTCGTCGTGTGAAAGTTCTTGCCAGAAAATCTGTTGCTTCTGGCTCTCGTGCAAAATTCTTGGAGGAAATTCTACAGGCTGAAAAGGATATTGATTCTGAATCATCAAGTGAATCCTTCAAATCAGCCAATGAGGATGACGCACCTGGTTCATCCAGTTCTAAGCAAAATGATCTTGAGATTGTTTCTGAAACTGCTACCACTAAGAACAAGTTTGTGTTGGTTGGGTAGTTGTGGATGTTGAAGTGCCGGATAGGCGTAGAAACTTAGGAAAAGATACAATTCTTGAGATAGAGGAAGAAGGAGGTTCTGTAAGGGGATCTGGGGAGGACGGTACCACTTTGGCTATTTGTGGTCCCGTTCCTGAGATTGCTGAAGAAGGTGTCACAATCTTAGGGGGAAGTGTTGTTGAGGAAGCAACAACAGGTCTAGAGAGCTTACGAAAATCAATAGATGAACCTGGTTCATATAACGAGGAAACACTAGCTGAGAGGCTGCAGAGGTTGGGAGACTCCTACAATCCCAAAAAGGAAGAACTTCCAAGTCCAGAAAAGCTAAAACACCTGTCTCTTCCAAGAAATGAAAAGCTCCAGTGTTTGCTGATACTCCTGCCCCAAAAGTGCGTGCTACTAGGAGTGTTGTTCAACAACAAGAAGAAGAGTTAGAAAAAGCCCTGAGAGAAAGCAAAAAGAAGAAGGCGGTCAAGGGAAAGGCCAAAGTGAGAGAGCCTATTGAGGCTGTAATTGTTGATGATGATACGATGGACCTAGTCCATCATGAGGAGCAGCCTGCTTCAGTTGTGGTTGAGACACCCAAGCCCAAGAAGGCTAAGGCTTCTTAAAAGAAGTCAGCTGCTGTGTCGGCCACACTTTTAAGCACGGTTAAAAGGACCAGATCCAAGGCAAAGAAAGTGAAGGTTGTTAAAAAAGATGAGGATAGAGAGTGGAGTGGAGGAGATGAGAAGGAAGTTGGTGAGGAGACTGATAGAATCACAATGTTCAGCAAGAGGACAATTCTGAAGGGAAGGTTATTGAAAGATCTCGAGGAACCTGGAATGCAATACCTGTTGGACACACTGGATGTGAAGGGGTGGAAGGAAATGGTCCTTCGCATGGAAAGAAGGCTAACAAGGAACGAATTGGTGGAGTTTATGGAAAATGCAAGTGTCAAGAATGGCAGGGTGACCTCCACAGTCAAAGAAATTCAGATCACTTTTGATGCAAAGGAACTGAGAGAGATTCTGACCATACCTGCTGAGGGATACGATGATTACACTAGGAAAAGATGGCCTAGTCTTGACGGAATGGCCTCAGCTCTCAACATCACCTGATTCTTTTGTGAGAATGAGGAGGAAGCTGAACCCAAGCCGGTGTTCAAAAGTGAAATGAGGCCCCATCACAAGTTATTCTTTGAATTCGTGATTAAGTTCCTGCTGCCAAGACAAGAGAGAAGGCACATCGCCAATTACATGGACCTCACCTTGATGGAGTGTTTATATAGGGGAAAGCAGATCAACTGGCCAGCTTTCATCATTCAGCTCTTGGACAGAGTTGTAAATAGAACCAAAGCACATGCTATTCCTTATGGCTTTATTCTAACGGTTGTGCTTGCCCACTTTGAGTTTCCAGTGAAGAAAGCTGAGATGGCTAATGCTAAGGATTATTTTGGAAAGAACACTTTGCTGACTTGTGATTATATTGTCAATGTTCCGAAAGATGAACCTGGTTCATCTAGGAAGCAGCCAGTCAATAGCAAAGTAAGGTCATTGGTGCAGGAATGAGAGATGAAGGATGAGGAGATCCTTCGATTGAAATCTCTCCTTCATGAGGTGGAAGCTGAGCGGGATGCTCTCAGAGTTGAACTAGCAAAGGAGAAGGAGAAAAATGAAGGTGTTCTTCAACAAATGCTTTATCTCCTTCAAGCCAAGAACCCAACCTCATCTGCCCCTACCCAACCTTAGGATGTCCAGAGCCACCAAAACCCCATCTATGACCCAATTCGGGATTTGTTCTGTTTCTGTTTATTTGTTTTGCTCATGGTTATGACTTTTTTTAGTTCTTTTTGTGTATTGTGTTTGATTACTGACTAATCAATGAATTCTGCTTTTGTTAATTATTGACTTTGTCTCAGTTTCTTACGTAGCTTATATTTATTGGTTTCTTTTGATGATTAAATCATGTTTTCACCTGCAGTTGCCTCAATGGCCATGAGTAATTTTTAACAAATTCTGGTAAGTTTATCATTTTGCAAATTTTCGATGATGCTAAAGGGGGAAGAAATGTGCTTTTCAAATTTCAAATTGTTGTGATATTTATAACCTAATGAACTTAGTCTCTCTATGATAAATGCTTAAAACCATACAAAGTTTTTGAAGATTGTACAGGGTTAAGCACATGGTTTGTCATCATCAAAAAGGGGGAATTTGTTGACCCAAGTCACTACATGGTTTTAAAGATTGACAAATGTCTACCAAGTTGAACCTGTTCCATCAGGCTATCATAGTGAAACAGACTCATTGGCACGCGAAGAGTCCATGTGTAGGAGATAACAAGTCATGTGAATTATCTGGGAACTAAGAGTTTGTCTCCTAAGGCGAAAAGGTTTCAAATTGATAAGAATTTAGAGTTTGAATTCAGCAAGGATAGTAACAAAGGAAGGAAGTTGAGTTTAATACCAACTCTTCCAAGAGTTGCATTAGAATTGAACAACATATCTCAACGACTGAATCTATAAAGTGTTAAAGCATTCCTGCTGAAGAGGCATCGCACAAAGGCAGAAGTGAAACAAGAATTGAAAGCAAAATTCCCAGAGATATTTTGCAAGCAGAATCCTTGTGCGACACAAAGGCTACTGACCAACTAGAAGAACCAGTTCCATCTGTTTGTTTATTGAGTCTAGTTGGTTGTACTAGGTGATTTAATATTGTATCTTTTCAGCTTTCTTAGAAGCAATTGTAATAGGTACACACTGTTCAAGTTAAATTTAACTTGAAGCTTGTCGCAATTAGCTAGAGGCTAGGTTGCTACAAAGGGATTAGAGTTAGTCCTAGGTTTACAAAAGAGTTTATTTTGTAAATGTTGTTTGGCTCAGAGTTGTAGTGAAGAGTTTGTGAAAATTCTACTAAGGAGTAGGTCGTGGTTTTTTCACCTTTTGAGCCAGGTGTTTTCTACGTAAAAATCTATGTGTTTTTACTTTACTGCATTTATTATTCTGCACCAGTAGAATTTGGAACACCAAGAAGAACCAAGTTCTTCTAGTAAGACAGTACTCAAAAAATTGGACACCACACAAATCACCCCCCCTCTTGTGTGGTATTGAAGTATAAAACATCATAATGTCAACTATGTGTCATCAGGCTCAAAAAGCAGAAAGGGAGGGCACAAATGTTAAAGGTTCAATGAGAAAGAGGATGGAATTCCTGGATATGGACTAAGATTTCTTGTTACTCATATATGGTTCTGCCCAGAATCATGGTATGGCTTTCGCAAATATTGTCGCGGTTGCTGGCTGGTGTGGCAAAAGTAATTATAACTGGATTTCTCCTTCCTTTGGCTGTACTCTCTTGATGCTCCTGTCATGAGGTGTGAGAGGTTGGCCATGGAGAGTTTGAGAAGAGGTCGAGGTAGGCCTAAGAAGTACTGGGGAGAGGTGATTAGACAGAACATGGCGTTGCTTTAGCTCACTGAGGACATGACCCTTCATAGGAGGGTGTGGATGTCGAGGATTAATGTAGAAGGTTATTGGATAGCTTTTAGTTGTTCACCTACAGTCTTAGTAGCACGCATGTTATTATTGGGGCATATACTATTAACCATGCGTTTAGATATCGTATATTCTAATAATTGTCATGGTTAAAAGTCTAAGTGGGAGATTGTTGAAATATATACTATTAACCATGAGTTTGGTTTGGATATAGTATTTATTATGGAACAGTTATTTATTCAATTTTAATAAAGTTTTAAATAGATCATATATTCGTCTGTGTCCTTTACTTATATAGTAGATGATTTAGTGTATAGAGTTTAGCTTATACACGGAAGATTAAATTATCGGTTCTTATAATTATAAAGTTTGAGTTCACAATCTAATGATGGAATTGGACAAACCATCATGGATGATTGTAGCACAAGATTAAATATAATTTATCTTGATTATGGGAATGGTTTAATTCCAACTTCTTGTGCTAGTACATTTTGTATGTATTGAACGGACCAAGTAGATATAAATATTTTATACTGACTTAATAAAATAAACTCTCTAGCCATTAAATGTACTTATACTCTTAATCTTGATATAATTATTATTAGCTGTGTATATTATTATTATTTTTGATTTATTAAAAGGCGAGATTCTTTCGTGGGTCAATATGCCTGGTAAATTGGATAATAATAATGTACATTGGCGAAGTAATAGTTAGTTGATGGAATCCATGTCTCGGTTTACACCTTTATGAAAGCTTATAAGTTTTCTTGTGTAAACCCGACCGGTGAATTTTGTATCCAACACATGAAATAAGTTAAGCGAAAGTCTAAAAGAAATAATCAATAAATTAAATCGCCAGTAATTTAATTTAGTTGATTAGTATCTGAATCTTAACATGGGGAGTTAAATAAGATTTAAGGGATGAATTTTGAAATTGAATAAGGAGTGCAATTACGAATTTTTAGTGGAATCATTCGTAATTAATTATGGTGGATATTAATTTCGAAAATTATAAATTAATTCCATAATTGAAAGCCTTGTTAATTAAATTTTGTGGTCCCTACTGTGCCTAAATAATAGGAAATAAAAGATTCCTTTTTCTGGTGGAAAAGAAAACCCAACAGGTTTTGGAAAAGGGTTTTAACCCTTAGAACTTGTGCTATAAATACATAAGGTTTTCCACCTAGAGAGGGTTAGACTTGGTGGCCGAAATTTTCAGCCATGGTGGCCGAATATTTCAGCATATTTTCCTAGAAATTTAGCCCACACGAAATTGCTATTTTCGGGTATTATTTGGGTAACACAGTAGAAGACCGTGGAACGTTCGAGGATCACGGTTGTGCGGGTAGTGGAGATTCCATTGAGAAGTTAAGGAATTGAAGGCTCACACGAAAGAAGAGATATGTTGTCTATATTACATGTGATTTTGATACTGGGGTTGCTTACGATGCGTATAATAATCCATCAATTGGTATCAGAGCCCACTCACATCTAATTAGATAACTAAGTTTTTCATGAAACAAGAATAATGTGTTTATGTGCATTTTTGAATTACATGTATATGTGATTTTCTGAAAAACTGCACTGCTATTTTGTGAATTAACTGTGCAAAATTTTTGGATTACTTTGTAATCATGAGATATCTATTTTATTATTGACATTTGATTGAGATTATCTGAATTTTTTGGGGTAAACCCTAGAAAACCCAAAACCTGCTTTTGACCGAATAGTCGGTATTTTCGGAGGTCAGCGAACTTGACGGACTCCGATTGAGTTGAAATTTGGTGGGTCCATCGTAAACGACTTGGTGAGACTATGTGTTTGGACTATGTGTTGGGCGTTTTTCTATTTTTTTGAAATTATTTCTTAATAATTTTAATTCGTTTTTAATTCAATGCTGGTGGGGGTGACCCCCCCATGGTCCCCATGATTAAATATTGGTCATATAATAGGTTTACACATTGGCTATTAGAAAATAGACGTGTTGTTATTGTATTAAATTCAATAATAGAGGTGTAGGATTCTATTGACTAGGTCTTACAAGGTATAATTGATATTATGTGTCACGACCCAAAATCCTAACTCAGGTCGTGATGGCGCCCAACAGCGGGGTCAGGCAAGCCATTACTACATTTCACTAAGGGTTCTTCCTTATTCGATTAATTACTTCATTATGTACCAAGTTATAAAGTTGAAATCATAATATCGAATGATAATTAACCAGTTTTAAACAAAAGCAGTCACAATGAGGCGTGGGTCCACAATATACATGTATGTACGGACATTATCTACACAATCACTATGTGTGTGCCAGGAACTAGTGTCACGAGTATCATGGGCATACTAACTGGATATACAGAAGATAGAATATACAATCCCACTGTCTGAAATAAGTAGACGGGAACAAAAGCAAAAGAAACTCCATGGTGCTGCCTGAGGATCGCCAGGAGAAGCAGCTCACCGTGAAGTCAGGTCCGCTACAGTCAATATCTAGCTCCGGTCTGATAACCAGATGGACCAGCCTCAGAACCTGTACAGTTAAGTACATAAGTGCAACATGAGTACATAAATAAATATGTACCCAGTGCGTCTAATCTCGAAGAAGTAGTGACGAGAGGTCGACTTGACACTCACTAAGGTCCAACAGTATAATATAACAGGATGTAATTAAGACAGTAGGCATGTGGAGCATTAAATAGCAAGTATGTATAAAACACAGAAAATCCAAGTAAATGCTGTAAGTAAATAACAAATTTCCGCTTTCTTTTCCTCAACTGTCTGTCAAATAAATGTCATTGAAACAGTACCAAATAGTCATGCGCACACTAGAATAAGACAACCAACCGGAGTTGTAAAGGAAACATCCTAGCACTGAATAGTCGTAAAGCTTCCCCTGCTCCCGAATCATACGTGCAAGTCAGGTGCTGACACACTCATACAGAATTATCATAAAGCTTCCCCCGCTAGCGAATCATACCTACGACTCGGGTGCTGACACATTTACCGAATTATCATAGAGATTCCCCTGCTCGCGAATCATACATGTGACTCGGGTGCTGACTCATGTGTATATATATATATATGTATACCGAATTTATCAATAAGCTCAATAGAGGCTATTCTTGTAACAAGAATTAACTCACTGGAAATGTAGAGGCAATCTTTCCATCATTTTCATGTTAGTTCAAGGATAATAAACAGCTCAAAGTACGCCTAAAGATAAAGATAAGTCACGTAAGAGCATGCTTGTGAGCCCTAAAGCTACCCGACACAGCATAATAGTCGCTACGCACGGACTCTCGTCACTTTGTACGCACGTATCCCCCAAAACACATTACACAAAACATATAGAACACCTATGGGGACAATTCCCTCTTACAAGGTTAGAAAGGAGACTCACCTCCTGTCGATTCTACCTCTCGGACCAAGGATGCGCCCGAAACTCCAAACTCTACACCCGAGGACTCGCAACTAGCCAAATATTGTACAATTATATCAATTCAGGCTCGAAATAGGGAAATTATCCTATTTATTCAATAAGTTCAACATTGTTGAAGAATTCCTAAAATTCAACCCCCAGCCTGCACATTCAATTTCCGAAAATTCTCGAAGGAATCACTCACCCGTAGCCTAAGGATCGTTAATATACGATTTTTACTTGAATTCATTGCAACAAATGAGTAATTCACCATTTTCCTCAAGAACCCTAAGTTACTACCCAATTCTTGATTTTTCAATGATTTAGTGGTGGATTCAATTAGTAATTCATGTATTAAACTAGTACTAGAGTGGAATTAACTTACCTTATCAGCAGCTAGGTCGTGGAACCTCTTTCCCCAAGCTCCCAAGTCTTTAATGGAGGTGAAGAATTAAAGAAATGGGTAAAATCCTGAGTTTTAAATGAAAACACACTGCCTGGCCTACAGTGATTCCGCACCTGCAGTCTCGCACCTGCGGAGCTGGACGAGTGGGGCTGGGGTCGCACCTGCGGAGGGATGACCGCACCTGCGGACCTTTGTCCGCACCTGCAAGAAAGGAGGGCCTCACCTGGGGCCGCACATGCGATGCTTGGGACCGCAGGAGCGGTCCCGCATCTGCGACTTGGCAACCGCACCTGCGATCGCACCAGATCAGGTGCACCAGCTGGTTTTTAGCCCCGATTGGTGCCCGAGAGGCACCTGTGCCCACCCGAGCCCCCGTCCAAATATACCAACAAGTCCCAAATCATAATACGTACACGCTCGAGCCTTCGGAACACTCAAAACAACGCTAAAACTCAAAATCACACCCCAAAACCCCTAGAATCATAACTTAAGAACTTCAAGTTCTTGATTTCTATAACCATGCGCCGGACCGACCTATACTACTCGAAATGACACCAGATTTTGCAGGCAAGTCATAAATGACATAACAGAACAATTACCAGTCTCAAAATTACGTTCGGACCTCGATAACATAAAATCGCGTTCCAAACCAAATTTCAAACTTAAGGAAATTCTTATCTCTATATTGGGCGCCGAAATGCTCCCGGGTCGTCGAAAGCCCGTTCCGAACATACGCCAAGTCCGAAATCATCATGCAAAGCTAATGGAACTGTCACGACCCCAAATCCTAACATGCCGTGATGGCGCCTATCGTGGAACTAGGCTAGCCGACCATCACTTTACTACGCATTTATCCAATTATATTAGTTCACAATAAAATAATAAGCAAGCAAACCATAGCATAAATAATATAAATAAGTCTTAACATTCCCATATTAGCCTAAACAACCTCCCAAGAACTGGCGTCAATAGTCATGAGCATCTAAGAATAAATAAACTAACTCTGCTAAAACTATAATATATGTCTCTGAATCAAATGCTAAGACTAAATAAGGAAGGGAAATGGAGAAGCTGTGGACGCTGGACA
>ML292331.1:0-15659 GCA_005239495.1 Nicotiana undulata | reverse complement strand
AAAATCGGAGTCCGTTTGACCCCTCAAATCGACCCTTGAAGGTCTCATAATTTCATGCCCCAAAATCCTTTTTTTCTACTGTTTTTCATGAATTAAAGGTTGGGATTATGGTCTATAGTCACCCATAATCGAGTTTTAATGATCAAAATACTTACCTCTATGAAGAACAAGGATTTCCCTCTTCAAAATCGCCCCCAAGAGCTCTTTTCCGTACAACAATGGTGTAAAAAGTGGTTTAAGTCGCGGAAGGGTTATTTAAATATTGCCCAGGCTTTTGTTCTCCGCGATCGCAACTTTGCCCCTGCGATCGCACAGTGTTACCTGTTCTGCCCTTCGCGATCGCAGCCTTAGGCACGCGATCACACTGCCTTACCTTGCTACCCTACCCCACGCGCTCCAGCTCTGTGCGGTCGCACACACTCGCCCGTGATCGCACAGCTCTCTCCCTCTCTTCACTGCGATCGCACCTCTGCCCCTGCGGTCGCACAGAGTAATTCCTGGGGCCTCAACCACAGACCTATGCGATCGCACCTTTATCCCCGCGATCGCACAGAGTAAATTTCTTCTGCAACTACACCAGCAAAACATCAGTGTTTCTAAGTCCGGACGTGTCCGTTAATCACCCGAAATAAATCCCGAGCCCCTAGGGACCCCCAACCAAACTTACCAACATATCCCATAACATCATTCAAACTTAGTTGCACTCTCAAAACGCCAAAACTAACATCAAAACACCAAATTTACATCGGATTCAAGCCTAAGAACTTTGAAACTCCTAAAATTCACCAATAATGCCGAAACTATCCAAATCAACTCCGATTGACTTGAAATTCTGCGGACAAGTCCAAAATGACATTACAAACCTGCTACAACTGTCGGAATTCCATTTCGACCTCGATAGCCTATTTTCCACTGCCGTCCGGAAATCGCCAAAAACTAACTTCCGCCAATTCAAGCCTAATTCTACACCGGACATCACAAAATTATTCTGAACACACTCCTAAGCCCCAAATCCCCTAACGAAGCTATCCGATCCATAAAATCTGCATTCCGAGGTCGTTTACCAATAAGTCAACTCTTAGTTGACTTTTCCCATTTTAAGGCTATTTTTAAGGCCTAAGTGCCCGAGTTCTCATTTAACCATTCCGATTTCAAGCCTATCAACTCTAACACATTAATAATAGAATAACCAATCTATAATAAGTCAATAACAACAATTAAAATGCAGGTTTCACGTAACGACAGACCGGGTTGTTACAGGAACTGTCAGAACTCAATTCCGAGGTCGTTTGCTTAAAATGTTGACCGAAGTCAAACTTGGCAAAAAAGGCCACCCTTAAGGAACCAAGTGTTTCTATAGCACTCTAAACAATTCCAAATCCCGAACCACCCGTCCCCCGCAAGTCATAAATCACAAGAAGCCGCTATGGAAAGTCTCATTTAGGGGAACGGGATCCTAATACGCAAAATGACCGGTCGAGTCGTTACACTCTCCCCCTCTTAAATAAGCGTTCGTCCTCGAACGGGTCTAGAATCGTACCTGAAGTGCTGAAAAGATGTGGATATCAGCTCCGCATGTCCTCCTCGGACTCCCAAGTCGCCTCCTCAACTGGTTGGACCCTCCACTGGACCTTCACGACAGAAACTCTCTTGGATCTCAACTGGCGGTCCTGCCTATCAATAATAGCAACTGGCTCCTCCTCGTACCCCAACTTCCCATCCAACTGAATAGTGCTGAAATCAACCATGTGAGAGAAGTCGGTGCGATACCTCCAGAGCATGGATACGTGAAATACCGGATGAACCCCTGATAAACTAGGAGGTAAAGCAAGCTCATAAGCAACCTCTCCGACTCGCCTCAACACCTCAAAAGGACCTATAAATCTTGGACTCAGATTGCCCTTCTTCCCGAATCTCATAATGCCCTTCATCGGCGAAACCTTCAGCAGAACCTTATCTCCCTCCATAAATGCTACACCACGCGCCCTTTGATCCGCGTAACTCTTTTGTCTGGACTGAGCTGTGCGGAGCCTCTCCTGAATTAACTTCACCCTCTCCAAAGCATCTCGCACCAGATCAGTGCCATATAACTTGGCCTCGCCAGGATCAAACCACCCGATAGGAGAACGACACCGCCGACCATATAAAGCCTCAAATGGAGCCATCTCGATGCTGGACTGATAACTATTATTGTACGCAAACTCAGCCAAAGGCAAGATTTGGTCCCATTGACCTCCGAAGTCAATCACACAAGCCCTGAGCATATCTTCCAATATCTGAACTGTACGCTCCGATTAGCCATCAGTCTGAGGGTGAAATGCTGAGCTGAGATCTATCTAAGTGCCAGTCTCACTATGCAATGCTCTCCAAAAGTGCGAGGTGAACTGAGGACCCCGATCTGATATAATAGATACCGGCACACCGTGCAACCTGACTATCTCCCGAATGTGGATCTGGGCTAGCCTCTCAAAATTGTAAGTAGTAGCCACAGGAATGAAATGCGCCAATTTGGTCAATATATCCACAATGACCCAAACCGCGTCAACCTTCCGCACAGTCCGAGGCAACCCAACCATGAAGTCCATCGTGATGCGCTCCTACTTCCACGAAGTCCTGAAGTAGGCCTCCTACTTAGCCACATACTCCACAATGTCTTTCTTCATCCGCCTCCACCAGTAATGCTGCTTCAAATCACGATACATTTTTGTCGCACTTGGATGAACAGAATACCAAGAATTGTGTGCCTCCTCTAGAATCCTCTCCTTCAGGCCATCAACATTAGGAACACACAACCATCCCTGAAGTCTCAAAACACCATCCTCGCCCATAGTAACCTCCGTGGCCCTACCCTCGACCACTTGTGAACACCCAATTTTTGCCCCGCATGGAAATTACTCCTAAAATAATCAAAAATTATTTTTTATGAATTTTAGGAGTTTTTATCTATTAAGTTGCATTTCATGCATATTTAATACTTTAAAATTATAGAAAAATCATAAAAAATTGTCACATTTTCATTTCATGCCATCTTAGGTTTAACTTGTATTTTTAGGATTTAATTACGTTATTAAATGCATCTTTTAAATAACTAAAAATCAAAGATCGCATTTTTGGGTTAATTAATTAATTAATTGCATTAGTCAGTCATTAGGTAAAATAAATAAATAGGCTAGCCAAAAAATGGAATTTAAACTAAGATTTGAGTCTAAATGGTTAATTGCGCAAAGCCTAATAAAGAAGGGAAAAGGTGGATTTTTAAAAGTTTGAACTTGAATTTAGGCCAACTTTTCTGGGCCCAACACTTACCCATCACACCAATTCCACCCAGCCCAAGAGAAAACCGGTCCAGAACCCACGCCCCGCCAACCTGACCCGTTTCCTCCCCTATTAAAACATAACCTAAACCTAATCTCAAGGGGCAGATCATTATCAGGAGCTGCGCCGTTCCCCCCTTGCTGCCTGCTCACCATCTCCTCTTCAACAGAGACCTAGACACAAAAATCCGACCTCCATCTTCAGCAGCGAGAAGGAGAACGATCCTTCCCCTAATCCCCTGAAGACCAACGCCTTTCCTTTCCTGCCATCTTCACTCTCGATTTTCCTCATCTCCATCCTCAGTAGCGAAGAGCGGCGACCAGATACAAAAATTGGGGCACAATGAAGAGAAAGAAAAATCGTCTCCCTCACAGAGCTCTCTCTCTAAAGACCTAATTCTTATCAGACGGGTTTCTCTTCTTCAAACTCCAACACCCATCACTGCTCCCTCTTTCCCGTCACTAAAATCTGTCGAAAACACACACACACACATAGATATCGAGAAAGAGAAGGAAAATAAAGTGCGCATGAAATAATTGAAACAAGATAGACGAGAAAACTGGAATTTCCAATGGTATTTGGAGAGAAATAACTCCGAAATTTTCCCTTCTTTCTGGGTTTAAAGAGGTTGCTTGCAGCTGAAAGTTGTTGTCCATTACTGTTTGTTGCTGCCTTGTTTACGGTTAAGATATTTTTAGCAATTTTTTCTTTCAGGTACGTCATCTTCCCTGTTCTCTTTTATGTTGATTATATATGCAAATTTTTTTGAATTGTTTCATGTTGTGTATGTGTGTTTAGCCACTTTGTTCAGCCCTATTTAAACCATAATTGAAGATGGACTTGTTCGGTTATACTCTTGCAGTACCTCTGGTAGTTTTCAGTTTGTTTGAATCCTAAATGAAAATTTTAATTTGCCTGTGAGCTGATTTTGTCCTAATTCATAGACTCATATGTGTGTTGTTGACTTGTATTTACTTTCTCTGTTAAGTTCTGGAACTATTGTTTTGGATTTGTTCTGATACTGGATTCAACATGTCTATGTCTAAATCTGTCTGAAATTCTTTCCTCGTCTAACCTTTGAAGCTATTGGAATGCTAAAACCAAGTATTTGATCTGTCGAAGCGCAAAATGAGTAACTTTGTATCTACTGATTGCTTCTTTATTCTCTGAATTGTGAGCAAATTCTTTGTTTATAACTAACCGAAAATCAACATGAGTTAATTGCATATTCTAATTTCGTTCTCTAGGTTTGCTTAGCATAAATCACAAGTTCTAGTGGATTGTTGGGTGACTATAGGGAACCATCTTATTATTTGGGAAATTTGTAGTCAATCCAAAATAGCATTCACGAATAGATATGTATTCATTTTGAGATTTTAAATGTATAATTAGTTATTGGTTATATTAAGGGTAACATCAATTCAACTTGTTGAAGTATCTTAATGGTAATCAATTTAGTTATTGGTTAGATCCTTCAAAAAAACAAGGAAGCTAACTCTGTATGAATTAATTACGTTCTCCTTGAAGAAACTTAAATAAATAACTACTTATCACTTTGGGGTAATATGGGAAGAACAACTGTGCATCAGTGACTTTTTACATTTCATATGTCATAGGAATGCTAACGAAGTAACCTTCTGTATTTCTATTAATGCTATTTACTTAGAACATCGATCTTTCTATCACCTATGCACTTCTCAGGTTTTGCCTATTGAACGTGATGGCGTAACAAGATAGTCTGCTAGTAAAAATGTTATGTGATATGTACATATGACTTTGACTTCCTAAAATATGATGATCATGTTAGCTAACCCATTTACTCAATAATACTTTATCCACAAATCATTACTTTACCAGAATCTCTAATTAGTTTTTTTAGGAAAATTATGAACATAATAGTTTGCTCTAGATATGCAATTAGATCATCGTGACCATAGTCATGGTTATGTAATCTACACTCGGGGGGTGGCAACTCGTACCCCTGACCACAACTCCAAATGATAATAAAAATCACATGTTGTAAATCACGGGTGCATTTCATGTGGCGCGGTTACAATGTGTCCAAAAACAAACAAGTGCACTCCATCGTGACTTGTTTCAAGATAAATCCATAAACACTACAAGCAGTTAAAATTAAAAAGGATAAATACACAATTGGTTAAAACACGTAAACAATCAGACAATTTAGGCCAAATAATAATAGTTAAGCGACCGTGCTAGAACCACGTAACTCGGAAATTCCTAACACCTTCTCCCGTGTTAACAGAATTCCTTACTCGGATTTCTAGTCGCAGACAAATCAAAACAGAGTCAAATTTCCTCGATTTAGGATTTTTAAAACAAAACGGTGTCTCGGAGCATCGTCAAAATCCCGGGTGGCGACTCTGAAATAATAATAAATCCCAAATCCGAATAATATAGCTTAAAGTGGAAAAACTCCCTTATTACCCCTCATTAATCTGGGGTAGTGGAAAAAGGAGGTGTGACAGCTTTGGTGACATTGCTGGGGATTGCGAACCCAGAATCTCTGGATCAGGGTTCAAGAATTCGAGCTTATATAACTGTTATATTTTGGCTTTCGTTATTTGATTTTACGTGTTTAAACCTGATGTGCTAATTGCCGCATTTACCGCTTTGATATTTATCTACATTGCATATAAACTGTGCCGAAACCCTTCTTCTCTCTGAGTCTTCCAAATCATCTGGGAAGTGTGCACTTCGTGTGACTTCTTTTCTGTTAGAGTCATCCAAATTTTAGAACGAGGTACGGACAAGTTGCAAATTCGGTGAAGCTTCTGTATTCCCGGTACGCTACCCCGACCTTGGCTCGAGCTTTCCGCTCGGGTAAGCCTGGTCTAGAATAAAACCCCAGGATTCAAAACTTAGAATGACATAACCTCATGCTGGATCCCTAGTAAGTGCGTTGCCTGCATCACGTGCATTTGACTTAGGGGACTCAACACAGGGGTTGGGTCCGTCTAGGACACACGAACCCGAAATAAAGGACCATCCTGATGCATCTTACCTACTATATGTGCATTAGTTTGTTTTAGCCTGCATGTTGACCGTCTTCTAGAATAAAAAGGAAAATCAAAAAGAAAAACCAAGAGTGTGAGGTAGTTATTCGAAATATGAAACTCTGTCTAAAAAGATAGAATATGATTGAATGTCCTCAAAAGTCATGTTCCCTCGGTTCCGTCAAAATTGACCGAACTACGCGGGTCTGATTCTCACCGAATGTGAGATACGTAGGCAAACCTCATCGGTTCCGGCCCCCAATATTAAAAAAAAACTAAATTAAAAAATTGAATAATATTTTCCTTCAATTCCAACTTTAGGAGTATTTTTTTTAGGAAATTCCGAACAAATAAAAGATAAAAAAATAAAAATAAAAGTATTAGAACCAAAAAATATTTCTTCATTCAAAAAAAGGGGACAAATCAAAATACCAAAAATAATTTCCTCCTTCTTATTTCCACAATTTTTCAAAAATCTCAAAAATATTTCATTGAGTTTAAAACCGAATTGTTGAACATAGCTTCAGATTTTCTCTAAGTACATGTTTGATTCTTTGAGTTTAGAACTGAGCTCTATCTTTGATTTCTGAAATTTTGGAGAAAATTGAGTTTCTACTGAACATCGACTCGATCTTTCTGAGTTGATTCCGTGAATCCGACTCAAGCCTTATCGCTTGATTTTCTGAATATTGAGCTAAAATATGGTTTGAGCTGCTGAAGCTCTAATTCCTTGATGTATCTGTTTAGCTAAATTGTGTGGTAGTTTGAAAAGTTTTTGAAGAAAACTACTTGCACTTTGGTTCAGTTTCTATTAGAATTCCACCAGGATTATTTGTAGTTGTTTTAGGCAGCATTTAATAACATTCTTACTGCCTACTGCCTATTTGATGAAAGGTTTTGAGAAGCTGATCAAGTTTTAAGCCCGATTTCTAACTTAACAACTGAATACTTGTGTGAACTTTTGGTGTGATTTCTGGTTTGGTTTCTGCTAAGTTTATGGAGTAGTTTGGTCGATTTTTGGTTGGATACCAAAGTTTCTGAACTGAAAATTCATCTTAGTCCACTGTTGAATGAGAGGCTTGAATTATTGAACCTGGTTTTGATTCTAGTTTGGGAGTTAAGTTGATTTTTTCTGATGAACTGAAAACTGAAAATTCTTGCATATTTGAGTTGCAATGCTGCACAATTTAAGTGTAATTTTACACTGTTTTGGACATCAGTTCAACAGTAATTGAGCAGCTTTTTCTTCTGTTTCATGTGTGCATAACCTACTGAAACAATTTGCTTGGTTGACTGTTTTGCTTTAGCCAAAGTTCAACTGTTTTTCTGATCAAGTTTTGCGCAGCAAAATGTGCAGCTTGTTACACGCTCTTTCTGCAACTATTTGCAACTGTTTTTGCTGGGATTTCTGCACTTTAACAACATAAATTTCTGTACTGTTTGGATCATTATTGAGCTCACTATCCAACACTAAATTATGCATAATGTTATAGTTAGGACTGCTAATCGAAGACTGAATTGGTCAGTTCTAAGTTTGTTGCAGTTCTGCAATAATTCTGCACCTAAGAGCTACTGCTGTGTTCTTCAATTGTGGAGCACCATTATGTGTCTTTCTAAATTTGAATTTTGGGAACTATTTGATATTGATTCCGATCATTTCCCTGCAGCATCTTCAAGTGTCAGTTCAAATACAGGGGGTCAAGTTGAAGGTTGTCAAAAGTTTATTTTGAGTTTGCTTTAGTAACACTATTTAACATGAAGTAGATCAGTCTTTTGAACTCATGAAACATGGCACTTTAATCTACTGTTCTATGTCCGTGAAATGTTCAATAATGTGGTTTGATTGGGATCTTATACGTGCTTACTTTACGAATTTGGATATGGTCTCCCACTTTTGAATGCTACCATGGCTGCTGGTTATTTGCTTTGCTCGCTTGGGAAGTAGAATACTGATGTTTGCTGCTGCACTTTTCAATGTTGTTGGTCTTTCTATGTTTCTTTCATATCCTACTCTCGCTGCTATTCCTCACATGTTCATCAATAGGTACAAGAATTTTCTCTCATTTGCCATAGCATTAGAATACTCATTCCCACAGGTTGAAAGAGTGAAGGAGCACCTGAAGGACCCAAGCAAGTCTGCTGCAGTTACTGCTGCCCCAGTTGTGTCTAAACCTGCTGCTAAACCCGCTACTGCCAAGGAGGAAAAGAAAGAAGAACCTGCCGAGGAGGTCAACAAACAGTTTGATCAAATGAATTAGGCTGATTGATGAGTTTCTAACAAAGTCTAATGTTTCAAGGTGTGTTGATTTCAAGGATACTGCTGAAGTCATTGCCAAGGTTGGTCTCAAAATGTTCCTAGGAGTGACTACATCAGTGACAAAATGGGATGTTGAGGAAACAACGTGCAGTCTAATTTTGGAGGACAACCCCTTGGTAGACTTTGTTGAGCTCCCTGGTACCTGCCAAGGTTTATATTCTGAAGCAAGCTCCTGAGGAGTACCCTTACAAGAATGACGAGTAACATGCTTTTGCGGCAGAACTCGATGAATTCAAACCCAATGGCAGTTTGACAAGAGGTTGCTTCTATCAGTAATTCAAATGGCTCTCAATCTACATTGTTGCAAGGTTTAAACGGTGTGTTGCCAGGAATCTTGTTGAACTTACCTGTTGCTTTCCTGTCAAGCAGCAGTGTGCAGCAACAACTGCAACCACAGCAGCGATTACTGAATACTGGCTTGCTCCCACAAAATCGATCTCAATCGTCGCATAGTAGCCAGGTCCTACAGCAAGAAATGATCCAGCAACTCCTCCAGGACATGAATGCTAACAGCTATGGGTGTGGAGTTCAACAGCAGTGCCTTAATGGACGGAGTGGAGGTGCTAGTGCCTCTAGGGAAATATTTGCACTTGGAAACAATAGTTTTGTGGCTGCTGCGACAACTACACATGGGTCGGGAAGCGGTGTTGGACCAACACCAGGTAGAAGCAACAGTAAAAATCAACAACATTCATCATAAGGAATGCAAAGAAAACACCTCATCTTGCCTTATCAGCCTGGGTAGTAAGATACAAGGAAAAGAGGAGAGCATGATGTTCTGTGTTCACACTAACTGTTTTTTCTGTTTTGCAGGTACATATATTAGCTTTTGATGACTTCCCAATTGGTGGTATTAGTGCAATGCACTCAGCCCACAACTTCCACCCAAGATCGGGCCACGTGGAAAGATCTAATTGCTTATCAACCTTCAATTTGTTATTGATGTATGTGTCCCCCAGTTTGTGTTAAGTATAATTGGAGACTTTCCATTATATCAAGTTATATCTTAAGATGAATTTGTGGCATTGCTTTCTTAGTAAGTGGCTGCTTATATTCTGCTCAAGTAATGTCACCTTTTATTAGTTCATGTTGTTAATTTTCATATTTGTTGTTGTAATTTGACTTCTAAAATGGGTCAGAAACTTCTACAGAATGTCACTAAAGAGAGTCCCTTGCTTTAATTTTTCTCTGAATGTCAGCAAATTTCTAAGATATTCTCACCTTATACTTTCTTCAAGTGAAGTGTAAGAAGGATTTATGATAAGTTGCTGGTGAGTTAACTTATGACCAATTAATGATTCTATAAATTGCAAACCGGATAAACTTCAAATATGAACTACAGATCATATTATTAATAGATCTGAAAACCAGAGGTTATTCAAGGTAAAAGATCTGTAATCCCCATTGTTGTTCAACAACAAGGTGACATCTTGTACTGAGTAAATCATTTCAAGAACTGCCACAGACCCAGTAGGTTTACTAACTGTATCACTATTTACGAAAGGAATGACTTAGTCAAATCCTATATTAGTGTACTTTGTTTATGATTTCTAGATCAGCTAGTCACTTTGAATAGGTAATAATTCTGTGAACAAAAAAAACACTTCAGTTCAGTTGCTTCAGAATTTTAAGATGCATTATAAAGAGTCAATGTCTTTGATAATACTAAACGAGAAATCAGAGTTGGAAGACTAGATTGCTAAAAGGCTTCAAATAATGCAATAGCAAATCAAAGCTAATGAAAATGGAAGAGACCTATTTTTGGTGGTTTATTGGGTATGTACTTGTTTGCAAGCTACGAGAGCAAATTCCAAGTGTTGTAGAGTCACTGTGATGTAATAAACATGTCTTTTATAATATTTTGCTCATTCAAGTGAAAAAAGAAAATAAAAAAAAAAAGAGAAGAAAAATCAAATCAAAGTGCAAAAAATATTTTCTTGCTTCAGAAGTCTTTCTTTCAAACATTTCAAAAAAAAAAAGATCTGAAATATTTTCTTTCTTCTTTTTAAAGCCTTTCTTTCAAAAAATTCAAAAACTAAATAAAAATAAAAATAAAAAGTGAAAAAAAGAAGAAAAAGAAAAATTGAGTGAAAAATAAAGAAAAGAGTGAAAAGAAAGTAAAAAAAAAAAGATGTGACAACAAAAATGGAGAAAAACGAAGAGCGAAAATAACGAAAAGAAAAAGAAACGAAATTGAGATATGGAAAATTCAAAAAAAGAGGGGGAGAGAAAATTTGAAAGGGACATTTAAAGGCCGGGATGAAACATGCAACCGTTCAAACACATGGTAGAAGCGTTTAACTGTTAGGTGCATTGCATCCCAACATGCGATTTCCTGTATGTCAAATGTTTCAAAACTAACAAGGTTGTTCGGTGTGCAAATTAGCCAGGTCTTGGTGGTTGATTTTGTTGGTAGTCCATTTTCCCACCCTTCACAAGATCCGAAGGTAGAGATGGCCTCCGCCGGTAATTTGCCAATCATCGGTCCTGAGGATAGACTGTCATCGGCTATTCTGCAGCCAGAATCAACAACTACTGAAGAAAATAGAATTTTGCGTCGCCGCATGCTGGAAATGTGGGACGCCTGGTCTAACGGCAGGGACCCGCCAAGTGTAATCCCTGGTTTTCCTGAGTTGATCCCCAGTTCATATGAGCTTTTCAACATCCTTGCGCCCAACCCACTCATCCTATGTTGGCGCCCTCTAATGCCGCCTAATGGCCCCGGAATGCCTTCCGTGGATCACCCCCAGGCGCCGGATTCAAGGGCACCGCCAGCAACGTTCGTTGTACCACTAATCTCCACTACGGCACATCCAATAGTGCCCAGGCCAAAATCATACCCTCAGCACTCGCGATATGAGTCTCCCAGGGGTCAGAAAAGAACAATGAGAAACCCCGAGCAGGAAGAAATGTCTCGGAGGATGAGAAGCATAGAGCAAAGCTTAAAAAACATTCAGGGTTTGAGTGGTCAGAAGAGTCTCTCCTACTCCGATTTATGCATGTTTCCACATGTTCACCTGCTGGTTGGTTTCAAGATGCCAAAGTTTGGAAAATATGACGGGCACGGAGACCTGATAGCTCACTTAAAACGACATTGTAACCAGCTGAGGGATGCTGGTGGAAAAGATGAGTTACTAATGGCCTATTTCGGAGAAAGCCTCACCGGAATCGCTGCTGAATGATATATAATTCAAGAAATTACTCACTAGCATGTGTGGGACGATATGGCCCGAGACTTTGTCCGCCAGTTCCAATATAATGTGGACATTCCTCCCGATAAGAATTCTTTGTCTAATTTGAAAAAGAAAACCGCGGAAAACTTTCGCGAATATGCTGTCAAATGGCGCGAGCAAGCCGCCCGGGTAAAGCCTCCAATGGACGAAACTGAAATGGTTACGGTCTTCCTACAGGCCCAAGAGGCGGACTACTTCCAGAACATGATGTCTGCTATGGGTAGACCGTTTGCTGAAGCTATCAAAATTAGGGAGATGGTCGAAAATGGTTTGAAAACAGGCCGAATCTTGAGCCAAGCTGCTTTTAAAGCTGCATCACAGACCATTCAGAATGGGTCAAGGGGTTTAATGAACAGAAAAGAAAGAGAAGAGGGAGCCATGATGGCTTCGAGTTCGAAGTGGGCTCGCGGGACATTCAACCAATCATATATGCTTCCTAAGGTCCCACAACACTGTGACCCCTATCAAGATGCTGCTGCTTATGTCGTGGCACCGCCTCCATATGCGGTGATGAACGTGCAATCTCACACAGGGCCACAAAATTATACCCAAAACCGAGCTCCACTTCCCAGAAATGTCCATCCTTACCAAGCTCCATATAATCCTCAATCAAATGTTTCCCAATACAATCCTCACACAAGATAGCCTTTCCAAAAGAATTAGTTCACCCTTATGGGTGAATCATACTCTAGCTTGTTCCAAAAGCTGGTCAGGACAGGTCTGCTGCAGCCAGTGGCCCCAAATCGGCCGAACCCCGAGTCCCCCTCGCACCGGGCTGATGCTAGATGTGAATACCACTCTGAAGCAGTGGGGCATGACACTGAAGATTTTTGGACTCTCAAAAGAGCCGTGGAAGACCTCATCGAGGTCCAGGCATTAGTGCTTAGGGATGAAGAAGACCCTAATGTGATAAACAATCCCCTACCAGCTCACATTGGGCCAATAGTCGGAATGGTTTGTGAAGATGAAGAATTTAATCCGGCACTGTAGGCCATTGCAGCCATTGCCGAGAAAGAAGAAAAGCCAAAAAACGGTTGCCAAGCCTGAAAGTTTCCACATCAGATGGGAGTCTCGGTAGCCAGTCTTGCTATCCTTTCTGTGGCCGGATTATCTCAGGGTGTTGATCCGGATATTTTACTTTATTTCTTACTTTCTGATTTAAACCCTTCTATCTTTAAATTTACAAAAAAAAAAAAAAATCAATCAAAAAAAATCAAAAATCAAAAATTAAATGGAATTAATATTTCATTTTCCAAAAATGTCTCTTTTCTTAATCTTGTCTCCTTTTTCTTATGCAACTTTCAGTTCTGTTTAAATGAAAATTTCAATAACATGACATGCCTGCGGACTTCATGCCCAGATCTTAAAATGCTATCAGACTCCGAAATAATGAATCAAGAGTCGGAATGCAAATGAAGTTGGATCAACAAAATAAAACAATCAGGATAACCAAAGGAAAATTGGTTCAGATCGGAAAGGTCCATGCATTGCAACAAGAGTACTGCCAAAATAGTGCGTTGTACTTAGGGCTCGAAGAAAATGTCCCAGGAACAACTGGCAACGTAGGTGCAGTCAAAAGGTACTATGTTTGATCCTCCAAATAGTATTAAGTGTTCTCCGATTGAGATGACGAAGGCTTTCGTTCTCGCTACCCAAACACTATTACCTCTTTTGCCAACCCTTTGAGCCGGTTACCTTCCTTTGATTACCCTCTTTGGAACGTGAAAGTGTTGTTGAAAAAAAAAGCAAAAAAAAAAAAAAGAAATGAAAAGAAAAAGAACAAGTAAAGCAAAAGAAAGAGAAAACAAAACAAAAACCAAAACAAAAACAAAAAGGTTTCCCTGAACGGGGAAACTACGTATGACTTGATTCCGAAAGGATACGTAGGCAGCCTCTCCCTGGGGTTCAATCACACCAAAATAAAAAATCCAAATTTCCCCAAAAGTGAAACTAGGGGCAGAAGTTATGATGTGTTCGGCGATGTGTCGCCTGAAAGGTTCCAAAGTTGTAATTTAGTCCAAATTATTTTTATCCAAAATCCTGTTCAAGTCCTTCCGATCAATCGACAAAGATGTCCAAAATTGGAGGATACAGTTGTTTGGATCTAATACAAGCAAATGAGAGAAATTGAAATGAGAGAGTCTTATCGGTGAAAACCCACACGGGAACCGTGAGGCGACGGTAAGAAGAGAAATGAAAATGAGAGAGTCTCATCGTTGAAAACCCACACGGGCGCCGTGAGGAAACGGTAAGAAGAGAAATGAGAGAGGTTAGTCGGTGAAAACCCGCAAAGGGCACCACTGATCAAAAAGAGGATAACTGGTCACTGGCATGGAAACGTTTCCGGGGCAAGGTTTCTCAATCTCGAGGTAATAGTTGTGATGAATTTCTAAGAGTCGAACGGTTTACACGGATCAGGCATCCAGTCCAAAAGGCATGTCATGTTCATTGAAGTCCGCATGAACTCCAGATAAGTCCTTCCCTTTCCCCAAAAAGGACACCTCTTGTTTAAATTCATTGTCCATTCTGTCATTTATTTTTCTTTCGAATCCCTTTCGGTCTAACTCTGTTCCTAAACTAAGGCAAAGAAAGGATGGCAAGACTGATTTACAGGGCTCTCATTTGACACGGGCTAATATGCAAAAGGCACCCAGCCTCGTCAGGGGCATCGAGTCGATCTCGACTGGCCATAGCGGTTGATGTTTCAAACTCAAAAACCCTTGAAAGGAGAAAATCAAATTGAAGTGCCTATAAAGGCGAATGAAGTGAAAGGTTTAGTCCCACGTGGCTAACCCTCTCGGCAAGGTTTGAAAACCCGAAATATTCCAAATTCCCTAAAGTTAAAGTTGGAAGAAAAGTCAGAAATGAAAAGCCAATAAAGGCGAAATAAAGGCCTACAAAGGCAAAACAAAATGTTGGGTCCTACGTGACCAATCACCATGGTAAAACCTGGAAAGCCAAGGTTCCCAGGATTAGAGATGAAACCCAATCCCCAACCAGCAAACAAGCAAACAGTTGAGATCTTCGTCAAAGGGGCTGAGATCAAGCAGCTTGAAACAATCAAGGCCGCAAAACCAACCACTGTTTCAAACTAACAAACTGTTCTTTGTTTGAAAATGTGAAACAGGTGCAACTCAAAAGCAACCGTGCAAAAGCAGGTGCAACCAAAAGAAAAGGCGCAAGAGCTAGAAGCAGCTCTGCAACAACTCCAAAAAGGAAGTTTTCTCCAAAATCCTTTCCCGCATTTATTCAAAAAAAAATGTTGAAAATAGCTCAAACCTGAAGTGGTATAAGGTCTCCAAACCCTAGCTACACTTTTACCAATTAAGCGTATACATTCCCTAATTGATGTTTTCTTTTCCAATTAAGGGTATACATTCCCTAATTGATTTTCTTGTCCCGACATGGGGGCAAACGCTCACTAGTCGATGCCAATTAAGGGTATACATTCCCTAATTGATGTTTTCTTTTCCAATTAAGGGTATACATTCCCTAATTGAATCTTTTTTTTCTTTTCAATTAAGGGTATACATTCCCTAATTGCTGCTTTCTTTCCCAATTAAGGTNAATAGCTCAAACCTGAAGTGGTATAAGGTCTCCAAACCCTAGCTACACTTTTACCAATTAAGCGTATACATTCCCTAATTGATGTTTTCTTTTCCAATTAAGGGTATACATTCCCTAATTGATTTTCTTGTCCCGACATGGGGGCAAACGCTCCCTAGTCGATGCCAATTAAGGGTATACATTCCCTAATTGATGTTTTCTTTTCCAATT
>ML292329.1:0-46602 GCA_005239495.1 Nicotiana undulata | reverse complement strand
AGTACATGGGGTCGGTTGTACTGATGCCACACCTGCACTTCTTTATGTTGTGCAGACTACGCAACCGGACCCGGTGGTCACTAACGGTCGGAGCATTCCATCAGTTCATATAGGAGATATCGAGGTAGACCCGCAGACGTTCGTGGGCCTTGGCGTCACCTTCTACCCTTCACTTTCAGCTCTGTCTTATCTTATAGTTCAAAGACAGTCATATGTACTTATTTTCAGACCTTTGTTTTTAGTAATCTCTTAGACAGTTCGTGAGTATGTGACACCAGTTCTGGGATTTGTATATGGGTTTTATTTCGAAGTTGCTATATTATTTTTGGTAATTTGTTAACCTTCATATTGTGGACCATCGATGCCTTAGTTATCTTGTTCGTTTTAGTTGTTAATGAGTTTTATTTAGTTCAAACGTCGACTTGTCTAGCGGGTTCAACGTTAGACGCAATCATGACCCGAAGGTGGGATCTCGGGTCGTGACAGCTAATTAGCTCAACGTGTGTGCAGAACCATTATAAAAGTGAAAATTAATTTTAAGTTGGACTAAATAAGAGGAATGAATCAAGAAGTAGTTAATTTATTTAAACAAGAACTAGTATATCATAACATAATATACAAGGAGGGTAATTGTTTCTATATTTTGAGGCCTAAAGCAAGGGTTTTAATTGCCTTGGGGTTGAGCCGCCCCTGTTTCCAAGCTTGCATGTCATTGACTCATTGTAACAACTAGCGAATATGTGTGATAGATGGATGCAGGAGAAATTCATACTGTATTAACATTTGTTTAGTGGGAAAATACATATAGAAGTTGCCCCTTCAATTTGTTTGAAAAAAAATATTTGCAAACATTAATTGCACTAGCGGCCTATTATCGATCATTGTTGGGAGCGTAACAAATACCACAATATAAATGATGATGTGGCAAAAAGATATAAACTCACCTTTTTAAAAGTGTGCGAAAGCAAAAAAATAAAAAATGGATTAAACTTCACTCGTGACCATAGTAATAACTATTGAATATGTATTGACAAAAAAAAAACTATTGAATATGTGTGATAGATTGATGTTACGATCCAAAATCTTAACTTGTCGTGATGGTGCCTATCGATGGTACTAGGTAATCCGATATTTTCAAAACACTTCCAATATTTCATAGAAAGATAAATCAAAAGCTTTTAAATGATAAAGTTTTTGTAAACAGGAATTAACCTAAAATACAATGCGGAAAATAACCTCAAACATCGGAGTGATACTAAATCATGAGCATCTAAACAGCCAGTCTAAGAATTAAGAAATAGTGTCTACAAGGGTCCATATCCAAATACAATAAAGAGAAAGAAAAGATGACATGGAAGGAGAAACAAGGACTGCAAACGCCGGCAGCTACCTCATAAATCTCTGATAATCAACCGCGCACGAGATCAATGCCCTCCATGTCCAGACCTGGATCTGCACTCGAAGTGCAAAGTGTAGTGTGAGTACAACCAACGCAGTAAGTAACAATAAATAAGTAACTGAAAGATAGTGACGAGTTATACAGTTACAGTTCATTTCAGCAATCTCAGCAATGAAAGTAGACATGTTTCAATTCCGGCAATTTAAGTCAAATCCGTTACATATTACCAAGTTCATGTAAAAACGTGATACAATATCTTCTAGAAATTTTAGAACAGTAACATACATCAGCTAAGTTCTGTAACAAATGAAAAAATTACAACTTCTCAGGGCAACAATCACCCAATCTCTCTCAATAGCTCAAACACTCGGCTCTCATCCCTCAGCACTCACACTCAATAGGTATTTGCGTTCACCGGGGTATACAAACTCCGGAGGGGATCCTTCAGCCCAAACGCTATAGGCGTACAACCCGATCCATAATATATAAAGCCATAAGTCTTGTTGCAGCGTGCAACCCGATATGTGTGTGTGCGCGCGTGCACGGGCGCAACCTGATCCGTATACATTCAGCCCTCAGGCTCTTTGCGACGTGCAACCCGATTCATATATTCACATGTAGCTCAACAACTCAACACTTAGGCTCTAACTCAGTCACCAACCTCCCCAGTCTCTCGGGCTCTCAGAAATCATACAAATCAGCCCGAAAAGAGATAATAACATGTATTAACAAGAAACAAGAAGAGACGGAGATATGATACGCAAGTAAAACTGTGACTGAGTACGAGACGTCAAATAGTAGCTAATTCAACAAGTATATGACCTCTGCAGGTCCAACAATGACATCATATTGCCTAAGCATGATTTCTAACATGAATTGCAGTCAAATTTTCATAACACATAAGGAACATGTAGTTAACAACAAGCTATGGACTTTACAGTTTCACGGGACGGACCAAGTCATAATTTCTCACGGTGCACTCCCACACGCCCTCACCTAGCATGTGCGTCACCTCCAAAATAATCACATAATACAAAAATTCGGAGTTTCATACCCTCAGGACCATATTTAAAATAGTTACTTACCTCAAACCGAGCAAAACTTTACTCCAAAATGCCTTTGCCTCTCAAATCGGTCTCTAAATGTCCCGAATCTAGCCACAAGCAGTACAACACAATTAATATAGGCTAAAGGGATCAATTCCATAAGAAAATACTAAATTATAACTAAAAACCCCAAATCGGCTCAACCGGCCCCAGGCCCACGTCTCGGAATCGAAAAAAGTCACAACCCCCGAAAGCCCATTCTCTCACGAGTCTAACCATACCAAATTTATCAAAATCCGACACCATTTGGTCATCCAAATCCCCAAAATTCACTCTCCAATTCTCTAGCCCTAAAGCCCCAAATTTCACCTCAAAAACTCACCAACTAGGTGTAAAATCAGTGAGGAAACATCATTATTGAAGGAAAAAGAACACAAGGAGCTTACCTCAGTAATCACTTCAAAATCCCTCTCAAAAACCTCCAAAATTCAAGCTCAAAGTGATGAAAATGATGAAAAATCTCGAAGTCACGTATTAATATGTTCTGCACAAGTCTTCCGCACCTGGGGAACCGCTTCTGTGGTGATTCCTCCGCTTCTGCGGAATTCACTTAAATCACTAGGATCGCACCTGGGCTCCAAGTCTCGCACCTGCGGAGTCGCTTCTGCGGAAACAACCTTTCCTCACTCTTGCGCATCTGCGGAGCGCTTCTCGCAGATGCGCATTTTCCTTCGCACCTGCGCTTACCCAAAGCCAGTCTCAGCTCCGCGTCTGCGTAGTCCCAGCCACTCCTGCGGCTAGCACCTCACAGGTGCGGTCATACCAGCAACAACTCAAACTTCAGCAATCCTCAAACTTCAAAACTTGGTTCGTTAATCACCTAAAATCAACCCGAGGCCCCCGAGACCTCAGCTAAACATACCAACAAGTCTTATAACCCATTACGAACTTAGTTGAATCCTCAAATCACCCCAACAACATCAAAAACACGAATTACACAGATTTAAGTCTAATGAACTTCGAAACTTCCAAATTTCACAAACGACGCCGAAACCCATCAAATCACGTCTGATTGACCTAAAATTTTGCACACAAGTCATAAATGACACCACCAACCTACTCCAATTTTCAAAAATCCAATCCTACATCGATATCAAAAATTCCACTCCGGTCAAACTTGCCAAAATTTCAACTTTCGCCAATTCAAGCCTAACTGTACTACATACCTCCAAATCACATTCTGGACGCGCTCCTAAGTCCAAAATCACCTAACGGAGCCATCAAAATTCACACCTGAGGTCGTTTACACATATGTCGACATCCGGTAGACTTTTCCAACTAAAGCTTTCAATTAAGAGACTAAGAGCCCGTTTGGACATTAAAAAAAATTCTTTTTTTCCAAAAAGATTTCACTTTTCTTTTCGAAATCAGCGTTTGTTCAAAAATTTCCAATTTTCACTTGAAGATGCATTTTGGAAATTTTTGAAAATTTGAATAACTCCAAAAAGTTATTTTTTAAAATTGTTACTCACAAAACTTCAAAAATAACCCAAACTGAAATTTATGTCCAAACACAACTCTATTGCAAATACCATTTTCACCTGAATTGTTTTTTCACTATTTTTGGAATTTTACAATTCTTTATGTCCAAACGCCTACTAAGTGTCTCAATTCACTCTGAAATCACTTGACTACAACTCTCAAAAGAAGCAGAAAATGAGGGAACGTGACTACAACTCTCAAAACGACCGGTCGAATCGTTACAATAGATGCACGAGAAATGCACGATGTATTAACATTCTTTTATGGGAAAATACATATATAAGTTGCCCCATAAATCTGTTTGAGAAAGTTATTTACAAATATTAATTTCACCGATGACCTATTATCTATTATTGTTTGAAGTGTAACAAATACCACCATAAAAGATGATGTGGGAGAAGAAGTGAACTCACCTTCTTACAAGTGTGTGTGGAGGAAAAAATAATTAAAAATAGATTAAATTTCACTCATGCCATTTTTCGTTTGAACATTATACAATTAACTCCTCTTAATTATTTTTTAGCAAAATGATCTCCCAGCCACTTAAATTTGTATTCATTTGTCAACCCGGTATATAAACTTTGGGTTATTTCTTTTGAACACTCCAATTCAACTATTTGCGCATTAATAAACACATTTGAGCGTTGACTATGATTATGTGGCAATATCATGTTTGATATGGCAATGTTGTGTGTAGTTCATGCAAATTAGGCGCGTGAATTTAATTTATTTGTGTAAAAAAATACTAAAGAAAAAGAAAAAGCAGTTGCCCTAAGTTCGGTTATCCCCTTCTCCCTTTGCTGTTCTTCCCACCCCTACCTCCATTCCCACTTTCTGTTCTTCTTTTTTAGAACTAGTATACTTACCCGCGCGATGCGCGGATCATTTC
This sequence comes from Nicotiana undulata, assembly GCA_005239495.1. Classification (NCBI taxonomy): domain Eukaryota; kingdom Viridiplantae; phylum Streptophyta; class Magnoliopsida; order Solanales; family Solanaceae; genus Nicotiana; species Nicotiana undulata. The sequence continues at coordinate 41,726 of ML292329.1, read as the reverse complement.
AAACAAAAAAGAGCAGAGAGAAATATTAGAAATATATATATATTGCAGACTAAATTTATCGACCGTATTAAAAAAATAATAAACCAAAAGACAATAGGTTAATTCTATCGGGCTGTCTCTAACTCTCTATAGGAAAAAACATCAACGGGCATTTAAATCCTTTGCAATAGCGTTGCTAATAGATATCTAGTGATTGTAACAGATTCGAGGTCCATAATATTATAAGGACATATACTATACAGAAGAATCATCCCTCGAGAGATGATTCTTCTGTATTGTATATGTATATCTTGAGTCAAAGAGTAAGCTTACGTGCAATAAGGTTTATATGTTTTGTTGCCTTTGCACTGTGTATGCTGAAGTATTTGTCAGAATTACAATCGATCTTACTTTGGATGGCTACACTGCAGCAGCAATGTGAGCGCTTTCTCTTCTCCGTGGCAACCAACATTCCCATCAAATATTAACAGAGGCGGATCCAGGATTTTGGCAGGAACTATTAAGAAGAGGTGGTTCAAAAATAGAAATTTTACGGGTTCAACCTTTGGTTCTTACGATTTCGTACCCATTGCACTCTGGAATTATAAGCTCAAAATTATTATTTTTAAAATAGTAATTTTCTCACATCTATATCTATTTTTCATGTTAAATATTGAGATCAGTTGAACCTATTGACTATATGCTACATCATACACTACTGCTATTTTAATATACACATGTTGTTTAATCATATAAGATTTTACAGTGACAAAAGAAGAATAGGAATTTCAATTTGTGAAATTTTTGAAAGAATAAACCAAACAAAAAAAAAAGAAATAGAAAAAAAAGAGTACTTAATTAATACGCAAAAAATAACACCAGACACGCCCATCTTCCGTGGGCGTCTACTTCTATAGAAAAAAGGAAAAAATAATAAGATTGACATAAGATTTTAACTCAAAATCTCACCTAGAGAGGTACACTCAATAAACATCACTTCATATAATACTTTGAGCATGGGTGCACACACATATATTTAAATATTTTTAAAAATATATAACATTACTATACATGATTTAGGGCGGGGAGCATGGGTTCACGTGCCCCATGGAACCCCTCCTAGATACGCCCATTCAAATATACAACTGTTAAACTAAACTTCATGTCTTACATTAACTTATTCCAAATGGGTTTGAAAATTAAGCTGCGTAAATGAATTGAAACAGGTGTTGCAACACTTGCTGGTAGAAAAAGTATACTAACTTTGACTATTTTTTTGCAGAGATATTCGGATCACATGCAAAGAATTCGGGAAGTGTAGATATTGGTGTGATAGTGTGTGGTCCTCCTACTCTTCAGTCCAGTGTTGCTAAAGAGTGCAGAAGGCAGAACATACAAAGAAGAGGCCATCAGGTTATTTTCCATTTCAACAACCACAGTTTTGACCTCTAAATCATCCCAGTAAGCATCTGATAGCTCATATCAAGAGGACTTGTTACTGCTCTATTGGGAAAATAGATCATATCAGCTAGTTTATAGAATTTAATGTGCATTATGGTGTCTATAGTGAGCTTCTTGTACATTTTCAGTCGTTGTAAATGCAGCAATTTATGGTCTATCGGAAACAACCTCCCTATCTTTATGAGGTAGCTAGGGGTAAGGTCTGCGTACCCTCCCCAGACCCCATTTATGGGAATTCACTGGGTTCGTTGGCACAAAGAATGACATGGAGTTTCGACTGTATGGTTGGGCCTGGTTTTGAACAGAATAAGCAGAAGTTTCACAATTTTTGTAGGCATGCCCTTTGAGCATTATTTTCACAAACAGGAAAGCAGAACAGACAGGGTAAAAAGTTAAATTTAATTTTCCACTGATAGTTCAGTAGACAAAACTTCAGTTGCGGTACAATTATATTTAACAGAACCTTATTCGGCACGCACACCTGCTGGAACAACAACTCATCGCTATGAGTTTAGAACTATAAAATATATCTTATACTAAGATTAAGTTGAATAAATTCTTCAAAAATCAGAACTTCACTAACACATTCATTGAACAATCGATTTGTTCAAATAACTAACATGTTGCATACAAAATATTAACTAAAAGAGTGAAGCCAATGCACATTAAATTCATGATTCATAAAGATGAATCATGAATAATATTTAGACAATTTTACTCCTTAATGAACTTGCCCAAATAATAAAAATTTGTCCTTCATAAACCTACATAGTAAAGAAACTATATAATTAAGTAGCTAAGGTCATTTCAGTAGAGTAATTCATGGATTCTTCATTTTTTTAACCACTCGGCGAACCTTGTTGCTAGAGAGTTGACAATTCAAGTTGTTATCTTATTCTACTGTTGATGCCTTATTAGCGGATCTACTCCTCTTGTCATACGTCTTCAAAGGAGATATTTTTGCATTGCAAGCATTACCACCTTCTAACACGGACGATCCACTTTCTGATACTCTTTTCTCGATGGGAGATTGTAAAACAGACTTCATCTCACTTTCGGCCATTATATCCTACAAAAATAGTAAACTTTTAATAGCAGTTGGAGAACAATACTACCATTGATTGCACCATTTTGACTAAAAAAAAATTTAGCAAGTAATGTTGATTGGAGGGCGTATATAAGGTTCATGAACTGGATAGCAGATGGACCGAAAATGATTGAACCTGGGCTTATTGGCCATGTGGGGTTGGACTCTGCTGTCGTTTTCCAAAGTGTCTTGCTAGGGTATGTCTTTCTAATTATTAATATCACTTTTGGAGTCATAAATCAGTTTTGTCTTGTGTTATCATATATGTGCCATTGCTTAATAACCACATGGTTGATCAAGATAAAAACCAAACCAAATATTACTACTTACTGCCAAGAACATCTGGATGTGGTAAGTTGCCAATCAAAACTGATGCATCAAGTGGTGATACCAGTTTATTTCAGGATGATCAGACTACTTTCCATGGGGGATCACATATGCCAAATAGTTTGGGCGTTGAGTCCGTTGGCGATTTCGAACAACATTTACCATTTGACTCGAGTGAAGTTCTAAAACCTATAAAGAAGAAAAAAGCAAAGATTTTGGTACTTGATAAGTTGCTATATCCTTAGTAAGCAACTGCTATTTGGTTTATGTAATCCTATAACTGCTAGGCATTGGATTGTAAGTTTCCTTTTCTCTTGCTGAAGCTTTTCTTTCAAAGAATAAAGTCAAGCTTAAAAGGATTATGAAATATTTTTTACATAAATGTTGAAGCTCCTATTCTCTGCTTAAACAATGTTATTGTATGAAATTTTTGTTTCACGTAATGTGTTCCTTCATCCTTCTAGCAAAAGCTAAAGGCGGAGGTTGTAACTTGTCTATTCTGTATAAATAGAATACTGCAATTTTTAGATAATGGCACATAGTTATAAAAAGTGATATGGAGAGATTACATATAAGGCAGATGAATAATATGCTGACAGATAATACTTCAACAGCTCAACATTCATTTGACATAACTAATAACTGAATTCATGAGTGATAAAGAAAATATGAAGTTGCATAGGTAGAGTCATTTCACCATATCACATATAAACAGCAGCACATTGATGCGACATACGTACAAAATATATAATTGCACAGCTAGACGCATTGCAGTAAAACCAATAAGGGATTCTTTTCTTTCTTTATGACCCTGCGAACCTTGTTGCTAGAGAGTTGAGAATTGAAGTCATCATCTGGTCCTACTGCTGATGCCTTATTAGCGGATCTAGTCTTCTTGTCATACGTCTTCAAAGGAGATATTTTTTACATTGCAAGCATCACCATCTTCTAACACCGACGATCCACTTTCTGATACGCTTTTATCGATGGGAGTTTGCAAAACAGACTGCTGACTTTCGGACTAGATCCTTCGAAACCAAAAAATTTAATACCAGTTGGAGAGCAACACTGTTGTTACTTGCATAATTTTGACTATAATTGTTACACAAAATAAATAATGCTGTAAAAATTTAAATTTCATGGAATTTACCTCGAATAGCTTATCTCCACTTGAGCTTTGTCCATCAAAAAACTGTGGATCCTGTTAAACAGAAATTAAATAGAACATTCATTCTATGAGTGCAAAAGTATTTATACTTAAATTTTGTGTGAGGAGGTTTGTGAGTTAAAAAAATTTACGGTGATATTGTCTTCGAATAAACTGTGGTTGTATTCCTTTAAAAGGTCATCATCATCAGTAAGCTTAAGAACTTTGTAGACTTCGACCTGAGATTCAATATTCTCTTGCTTAACAATAACCTTGAACATTAACTTTTTATAAAGAATAGCGTCCAGTTCACTTGGATAAGAACAGTCAGCATCCGCAAGTGAATTCTACACCAAAATTCATAGGTTAGAAATATTTTTATAGTTAATCAAATTAACTTTAGTAGTATACCTCAAGTAAGCTTTCCTTAAGTTCTTTTGCGGACCTCCCTATAAGTTGCATAGCCTCTCGATTCTAAAGAAACAATGAGATAAAAGCGGTTCCATTCATAACTCGTACTTGAAGCCTATACCTGCAACTCAATTTTGATTAACCTTATGCTTTTTTTTAAAAATATATAAGATTTTAAATAAACATAGATAGTAATTACCTGTGAGTACATGAAAATTGTTCTTCATTTCATTTCTTACAAAAGTATTTATTTCCAACTTTATCAACCTTTCGACTACACTTGTTGCATGCCAAGTATGACCATCCCCGGTCAAGTTCCAAACTTACCAATTTTGCCGCAATCCAATAGCTATCCATAAAATATTATTTATATTTTGCAATTACTTACTGATCATCTTCGAGTACAACATTAATAAACACACTTTCGTCGTCTCCTTGCTTGTAGGTCTTAACATCTTCATAGGTCACAATCTGACCAACAACATCTATATATATATATATATATAGAGAGAGAGAGAGAGAGAGATAAAAGTGAGTCACATAGTTTTACAAATACCATTATTTCCTTACAAATGAAAAGAAGAATTACCGAGTAATTCTGTCTCATCGACATCATGTTGATTTGTTAGTTGGTCAAAAGGGCGCAAGTTAAAGATGTTCATATGAAATGAAGGATCATTTGTTTTCTCAACAAATGTCTTTTGAGTAAATGTCAGCCTCAGATTGTGTGTCGTAGTCCTCAACTTCAGATTATTTGGTCCGACGACAAAGTAGTTCATACGATATAAGCGAAGTTCATGTATCTTGTTCCTAAAAAACTTGAGAACATACTTTCCGATTGAAGCATGTATACAGTCACCCTACAAAATCAGATTCATTATTAGCGCACAATTATAAGCTCGTATATAGCGGAGATCACTGCCTAAATATATCCTACATATTTGATATGAAAAAACAGAATGCTATATAGAAAATTTATGCAACTTAAATGAAGTTATCCTAATTATTTTACATCAAAAATCAAAAATGCTATATAACGTAGAAGTATATAAACAAAACATCAGTCGCATATAAGTTTTAGGAGTGAATTAGGCTTTATAAGAGTAATTTCGATATGTTGAAAATAAAGACATTATCGAGAAGTCAAGGATCAGTCTATTTATACATTCGAAATTCAACAAATATTTATCAACAATCCTATAAGAACCAAAATGCTACAACAGTTATGCGTAAATATGAAAAATCCGTAAACACTTAGCAGCCTATAAAACTCAAAAACTCCCTCCTAATATAGAATGCGATAGTTTTAATAAGTTTAAAACTATGAGAAAGTTTAATATGTTACCTTAGAATCCTGTAAAACCAATTCAATTGAATACGGTATTTCAGGCTTAAAGCGATCCGGCATTACCCACATTCGAACGACTCTAACTATGAGATTCAATTGCATCGAGTTCCCTGAAATTTATTTAATATCATAAATTTGTGTGGCCATATTTCCAAAGTAATTTAATCAGAATGGTAAACCTCGAGTAGGTAATATATGAAGTTGAAAAGCTTTTGAACATAGAAATGACATAAATCTGATATATATAGATGTGCAGATAAAAAATGGATTTTTTAGTTGGAAGCCCACGTTTGTAGCACATCAGTCGTGGGATAATGCCGACGGTTTTGCGTTTGATGAAATAACTTCACGTTTGATGGAATGCCAGTTATTTTGTTGAAAACCTGGAAATACTCGTCCAATTTTTTTGAAAACTTTTATGTATAAAAGAAATAAATTTAAAATTTTAGGTGATAGTTGTTGAGTGAAATAGGGCCAAGTAAGAAAGTGGGAGGTTTTTTTTTTTTTTTTTTTTAAATATTAGCTACCATAAATAAAGGGAAGGAAATTAAGGGAAGCAAAAATCGTGGGTTATGGAAACCATAAATCATGGGAGTCTTGAAAAGCCAAAATCGTGGAAGAGTGTAAATCAAAAATTGGATATTTTTGGCTGATTTTGTTGAAAAAAATGGAAATAGTCGTCCTTTATTTTGAAAAGTTTTATTTACAAAGGAAAGCAAAAATTGAATAAAGGAAGGAAATAAAGGAAAGAAGAAATCGTGGGTTATGGGAACCATGAATAGTGAGAGTATTGGAAACCATAAATCAGGAGAGTCTTGGAAAGCAAAAATCGTGGAGAAGTGGAAATCAAAAATTGTATAATTTTTGGCTGATTTGTAGTGTTTAGACATAAACTCCAACTATTTTGGAGACTTGTCCAAATTTGATACATGTGTTAGCATTCTAGGTAGTCCACTTGTCAACCTATCATTGTTTTATCTTTGTTATTCTATATAGATAGATTCCTATCCCCTTTCTCCCCTAGTTTCCCTTTCATCTTCTTCTCCCCAATTAATTCCCTTCCAACTATCCTATCAAAATCATTTTTTCGCAATAAGTTAAGATTGAGTTTATTCTTTGCCAAATACGATGCAAATAACTAATTAACTAATTTCAACAAAGTGTAAATGTGCCAACAATTAGAGTATAGATATGGGCATTACAATTCTTTCTGGCCAAAAATATTTTCGGTGAAATTGACTCATTGTTTCGGATTTTACAGAGGACTAGAAAATAATTTGAAGATTAGAAAACTTGAAGCAGAAGAGTGAATTTTCTTTTATCTTGATCAGAATTTTATTAAGATTTTTTCTCTCTTCTTCATGTTTTTCGTTTCTGGATATTAGTTTTGACGTTTAGTAAAAGGGATTGTAGGCTTCAATGGGAAATATGGTCGCAGTGTTAACGGCGGTAGTGGTGCTGGAATGTCGGATCAGAATTCTGAAAATAAAGAAGAGAAGCTGCAGGTTGCAGTGGAGATGATGGAACCCGTTGAGGATGAGTTATTTTGAGGAGCATTTGGTAAATTGGCTTATTAAAAAAAGGTAGGACCCACCAATTACACGTGTCAAACTATAAAAGGCTGATCAAGTGACATGGTGATTATGTCATTTTGTACCGGATTGACAAATGGGAGACCACACCGGAAACCCATTTCCGGCGTCAGAACCACACCTCAGCCACAATCTGAGAACCCCACCCATTTGATGTAAGACATCTAAGTACATTTTATGATATAGTTTTAAATAAAACTTGAATTTTAAATTCATACTAAAAATTGGTGCAATCGTACTCTTATCATTATTAAGTATTACTCCAACCGTTTCAGTTTATGTCAACTTATTTCCTTTTTGGTCCGTTTCAAAAAGAGTATTACTTTCTAAACTTACAATTTTACCCTTAATTTTTTTAACTTGTTTAGGACCACAAATTCTAAAAGTAACTTTGTGCTCGGGAGTATTATTTTCGTGACAAGTACTTTTTATATATAATTTTCCTTTTAAAAGTATTTTATAAGTCCGTTATTCGTATCATCATTATTTCTTCTGTAAAATCAAGATCTAGTCAAATATAGCATATTATAAAATGGAAAGAACAGAATAATTAGTTTCCATAAGAAACAATTAAATATCCCGCCACCCTAGTGATAGCATTTTCCCCTTATTAGGAATCTGCTGGCGATCCCCAGTTATTGTCTTGACTCTTGCTCTCCCATTTTATTATTAAAAATTTTCAATTAGTGATATGCTTGTTGGATCATAGAAACGCTTTAGCCCACCAACACGAATATATTAATCATTTTAGTAATTTGTTTTCTGATGAGTGAACGTGCATTTAATGTCATCTGGGTTTTGATCTGAAACCCATTTCTGTTGTTTTTCTTTTTTGGGGGAGGAATTCTGGTGTTATGGAGGCTTATAAGAGATGGATTAGGAGGAATAAAGATTTTGTGCGTCAATTCGATTCTCTTGTAAATGTAAGCCCCTCTTAGTTATCAATTTTTTTTTTTTTTTTTCTGTATATATTTTGATCATCTTTGCAATTGAAAAGCTTTTGAATGCCTTCTGCTTGTTTAGGGGCGTAAAAAGTTACTCTCCTTTTGACTGGCGACAAGAGTGATAATTGGACTTAATTTTGATATGGTGGATGAGTGTAGATGATGAATTCAATTTTTGTTCTAAGCCAAAAGTTTCTTTTGACTATTTCCTGTTTCTTAGATAAGTGAATGATAGGAAAATTTCCCCTTATAAACAGTTTTATTATTAATTCTGCATGTTCAAAGTTGTTCTTAACTTCAACATTGAGATTCCATGACCTGCTAGCTAAATGCATTGGTTCTGATTTTCTGACTTAGCCAAATAGGATAACACATTGCTCAGCTTTATGATTAACTCAAGTGTTTGGACATAGATTTGGTTGAAACTTGAAAAAAGGGTTTTTAAAGTTGTGTTTGGACATGCTTTTTATTTGAAGAAAAGTTGACGTTTTGTGAGTGGAAGAAAATATTTCACCCAAAAACTGATTTAGAACTTGAAATTTCTTTTCAAAAACTGATCATATTCCATGAACAAACAATGTTTTCAAAAAAAAAATTGAAAAAAAAGTAGCCAAAATCTATGGCTAAACGGGAGCTTGAAGTGTTTCATTATGTTGGTTTTCAATTCTGGTGAATGAGATCTGGCTGTAAATACTCTTAAACATATCTTGTATCATTTATCGTTGAAGCTGTAATATTAATTATCAAATAATTGGTGGCCGCATTGTTGGAAAATCTCATCTGAGCATCTCGTACATAGTGTGTCTATCACCACCAATTTGTTATTTTTCATGAATCACCACAAATTTTGACTTTGGCACTCTGCACCAGGATAACTGGGTACTTGAATATTAGTCACAATTCATTTGTCATGTAGCTCTTACGAATACGAATAACAATTTAGTGAGAGACGGAGAGAGAGGAATGGCCGTACAAGCACAGAACAATCTTCCCAGTGTGCTTGCAATGCCCGCTTCATCCTCTCTCTTTTTGCCTTGTTACTCGAGGGAGTTCCTTGTTTGCTCGGGGCAAACATTTGCCAATGATATTGTCTTCATGCCACTACTTTTGCATTCACACTTGCATGTAAGGTGACTCTACTTCAGATGTTACATTGCCAAATTTACAAGAGATATCATAGTTTCGTCGTTCTCCCTTATATAGTCGATGGATTTTCCATATTTGTTTATATCCTTTCATTGTTAAAGATTATTTATATTACTTTTTCCTTCAAATATTGGACCTACTGGCTGTTGCCTGCATAGCTTCCATCATACTTGACCGAGATAATATATGGTTATCCAGGATGAGTATATATAATAACTGTTTCCTCATCTTGTTTTGAATGTTCAGAATTTGACATGGTTCCTCCCAGATGAGTTTGCTGAATCAGAAATCGGGCCAGAAGCAGGTTTTGTGAAATTTTGGTAACAGTATTCTTCTGCTTTTAGAACAGTCAGAATATTTCTAATCTCACTTCTTCTATGTTGAATATAGGATCACCCTTGTTGGTTTCGTTATGTCAAAAATTGCTACTTTAAAATTGAAATAATGGCTTTATTACAAAAGTTTTCCTTGCTTAATATCTCATTTTCCTTTGGGTTATACCTAATGAGAAAAATGAATACGGATTTACTTGAAAGGAAAAAAAGACTTCCATTTAGCAGTTTTACTTTGCTACCTATGTTTTCTATCCTGAACTGTGTGTTCTTTGCAGTATCATCCGCCGTAGGAATGATTACTACAATGAATGAATACATAATAGAGACAAGTCCAACCGATGAGCATACGAGATGTGCAGAGTCTTCTTTTGTTCCTTTATCATTGTGCCTTACTTTGCTGAAAGACTTGGAGACAACGATTGAGGTTGTGGCTGAGCAACTCTATGGTGAAAAGAACAAATGGAATTTGATTGCTGTTACTGAGGCTGTCAAGTAAGTGTCCCAGCTACTTATTCATACTCTCCAAAAGATTCATTTGGTATTTTATGACTAAATATTTGCACTATTATTTTGCCTTTTCAGGGCTTGTATTAGGCTGCTTATCTTCAGGAAGACTGGGTACAAAATGCTTTTGCAAGGAGGGGAAACTGAAATTGCAGAAAATGATTCTGATTCTTTAAGTCCCCAAGAAACGAAGAGGCGGCTTGATAACCCTAGAGGGAATGGAGAGTCTGGTATCTCAAATGGGCAGAACCCTGGGAATCTTCACGGTAGGGCAATATCCGCTTTGAGCAGCTTTGGCAAGAATGCGATAATGCAGCACCCTCAGGCAATAATGGAACCTCCAAGTAATTGTTGTTAGCTTTCAGCTACATTCAGGTGATCTGATTGTATTTCTCACTTTTCTGTTAGTAATATTTTCTGAAATATTTTTATAGGTGAACTAGTTGAGAAACCTAGTCTACAGACTTTCTTATCTGAGAAAGGTATTCCTGGAGGCTTCTTTGTGACGGGGGAGATTTTCTTCATCATAAGGCCTCTTATTTATGTACTATTGATGAGGAAATATGGGACACGGTCCTGGTTTCCCTGGTGCATTTCACTGGCTTTGGACCTAATTGGGAATAGCATTCTCTCAGTTACATTGATGTCTCAACATAGCGAGAACAACCAGCAGCTTCCGTTTTCTGACTCTGAGAAAGACGAGGTTAGGATACTTCAGAATTTCAACAATCTTTTTTTCTCCTCTTATGGAATCTATGTTCACTTTACTGACCCTTACATTTCATCTCTGGCCATACCTTTCTCACATATAAGCTAACGTGGCACTTGATGCCTCCGTGAATTAACAGCATTTGTTCTTTAACGTTTTCCTCATCTTTTTCCCCTGTTGGATCTAATTCTATAGTCTGGTCGTGTGCCTTGAATGTAGTTCCTTCTTGAACTTAACTGTGCCTTATTTCTATCTTAATTAATTATATCAGTGTCTTATATGTCTCCTTCTCTGGCTTATATGATACACTCCACCCCCATCGCACACTATTTTTTGCATGGAATCCAGTAATTTACCAACTATGGTAATGAATCCTGTTAAATTCTTTTCTATTTTGCTGAAAGAAAATGGTTTTGTTAAACATTCTATGCAGTTAAAAAGGCGAAGAATGTTATGGGCTTTGTACCTCATGCGAGATCCATTTTTTACCAAGTATACCAGGTAATTGTGTTCTTTCTTATTACATATGCTTCATATAGTTATGGTATTACTAACTAATCCCTTCAGATAAAATTTGGAATAAAATGGAATGATGCTAATGCCATCAGTTATTATTGCAGGCAAAGACTTGAAAGCACTCAAAGGCTAGTGCAACCTATTCCCATTCTTGGATTTGTTGCAGGTATGTTTGAAGATATTCGTGAGTTCAATTTTTGCCTTGTATTTTCACTATATTTTGACATTGACTGATCTTGAAATGCAGAGAAATTAATTGAAATTCTTATTGGAGTCCAGACGCGTTACACATACATATCTGGTTCATAACAGGGGAAGCTATGAGGAGAAACTTGTGTTATTTGCAATCAATCTCTTTATTCCTTTTCTTGATGATTTGGTATTGAGGCGTAGTTGATTGATTTTCTTTACTTACAGAAGGTTTAAGGTTTTGGAGGACTTTTACTATAGGGACTTTTTCGTTCCTATACCGTATAGGAAACTATATTACTAAATATGTTCATGATTTGAAAATTACCCGTCCTGTTAATAGTTTTTTTACAAAATAGATACAATGCATTAAATACAGAATCTTAATAGATATAATGCATTAAATACAGAATTTTAGTAGATATAATCTTCCTATTTAGGCGCTAAAATTAGGGAAGTAAATATTCTTCCAGATATTTCATTAAATAAGGAATCATTGTAGCATTAAAATTCCTTATTTAGGCACGCTAATATTGGGGAATTAAAGATTCTTTCAGAAATTTTCAAACGCGAATCACTATGTATTAATTTTCGTCTCTTTCTATTCAATGTACCCAGTTTGTAGATATTTTGTAGATAAATTGTAGATTATTTATATTCTGATTGTAGATGCTTTGTTTTTTGTTTTCACAAATAAAAAACGACTAAAACTTCTACAAATCTTCTGCAAAAAACGCAATTATGTCGAAAATCCCAATTAAATTACAATCGAATGAGAATTGGGATATTAAAATTCAATGTACCTAGTTTGTAGATATTTTGTAGATAAATTGTAAATTATTTGTATTCTGATTGTAGATGCTTTCTTTTCTGTTTTCACAAATCAAAAACGACTAAAACTTCTACGAATCTTCTGCAAAAAACGCAATTATGTTGAAAATCCCAATTATGCTACAATTAAACTACGATCTATGTTGAAAAAAAATGTTGACTATAAAATTTTCTCTTCGTCTACAAAATTTCTACAAAAAAACTACAAATAAAATACAAATCAGTTTTAGTATTGTATAAAAGTTGTATTATTTTTAAGGGTATCTACAAAATTACTACATTCATACTACAATTAAACTACAATCTATGTTGGAAAAAAAGGTTGACTACAAAATTTTCTCTTCATCTACAAAATTTCTGCAAAAAAATAACAAATAAACTACAAATCAGTTTAAGTATTGTATAAAGTTGTATTGTTTTTAAGGGTATCTACAAAATTACTATATTTATACTACAATTAAACTACAATCTGTGTTGGAAAAAAAATGTTGACTGTAACATTTTCTCTTCATCTACAAAATTTCTACAAAAAAAAATTACAAATTTTCGAAAAGCTACACAAATTCGTGGGCAACATCCCTTGTTTATTGCTGAAAACAGTCACCAAAACGCTACTGCTTCCAGACTTTGAAAATTACATTGACGTGAACTACCCTTAAACAGTCACCAAATCCCTTGTTTTTTGCATGGAAACAGTCACCAAGTTTTAACTACAAAAAACGAGCAGAAATAACCACTATGTATCAGAATCGCTAGTGAAACGAACCACGAATATAAAGCGAGACAACTTAATTGCACTTGGAACCCAGATTGGAAAATTCACAAAAGGAGGTCTCTGTATTTTTTGAGAAGAAGAAGGAATGGAGAAGAGGAAGAAAGGGGAGGGGGAAACGGCGCTGGTCTTAGGAATTAGGGGGAGAGAGAAACGTGAGATATATGGACACCTTTAATTAAGGAGTAAAAAACTGCCCATTAATTATACCCCTAAATTAATTATGGTATAGAATTGATAATTTGGTATACTAAGTGTAATTAAGTCAAACCTTAAATATTGAGGGTAATAAGGTTTCCTATGTGGCAGAGGAATGTAAAAATTCCTTTACTATATACATCTACGTTGTCTTGGTGGGCTTCTGTCTCTTTCTTCACCACCTCACTTGACTCAGTGTATGTTCCAAAATATTTAAAGTATATTAAACCTTTTTCAAAATTTATTAGAGAAATCAATGGTTCAACTACTGCATCTAAGCCTTGAAAGTAAAAATCAGGACTATCTAATACTGAAGCTTGATCTAAATGCTCGAACATCATTGGGGGAGAAATTAAAAAATAGCCAGATTTACAAGTGGTCATTTAAAATAGTCACACTTTTAAAAGTAATCGAATTTTTGCCACTTTTCATGTTAAGATAAATCTGAATGAAAACACTGTTCAAAATTCGGAAAATACTCCAGTATTATATTGGAGTTCCAGCATATTATACTGGAACTCCAGCATAATATAATAGAGTTCCAGCATAAGTATACCAGTCCAGTATAATATGCTGGAAGTTCTACAAAAGTCCTCGAATCTCCAGTATATTATGCTGGAACTTTCTGCGTGTTAGAGTTTCAGCATGATATGCTGAAAGTTCATACACAGGTGCACTGAACTCCAGTATATTATGCTGGACCGGTCTCTGTTGCAACAAAATAGTGACAATTTTTTCATTGACTTAGCAAACGCTGGCTATTTTTGGATGACCAGTCCGAAAACTGGCTAGCCCGTGCTATTTTTACCATAATTGGGGCAGTACTCTTTTAAAGATCAAGCCATTAAATATAGATTCTAACAAGTACTCCCTCCGGTCCACAATAAGCGACCAATTTGCTTTTGGCACGCTCATTAAGAAAATACTAAATTTTATACAAAAATACCTAGTATGACTAAATTACCCTTAATTAAATATTTAATGTGAGGAGTAAGAATTTTTTTTAGGGATATGTACATAAGGATTATTTTGTAGAAACAAATTGAATTCTTTCTTAATTATGTAAATGGATACTTATTTTGGACCAAAATGAAAAAGCAAATTGGTCACTTATTGTAGATCAGAGGAAGTAACATGTATGATGTATTGGAATTCAAATACAGTGGAGACCCAATACACTACTCCCTCCTGTCCACAATAAGTGAGAATTTTACTTTTTTATTTTGGTCCAAAATAAGTGTCCATTTACATAATCAAGAAGGAATTAATTCTATTTTTTTAAAATTTGCCCTTATTTATATATTCCAATGTGTTAAGGTTACATCGGTAAATATATCTTTTTTTCTAGAAATTCTTATTACCTTAGTAAATTGGTCACTAATTGTGGACCGGAGGGAGTACTGATATTTAGGACATGAGAAAGGGAAATTTCAGACTTGTCCTTCCTTTTTTTGGTTAAAGAAACACAGAAATATTGCTTTTATATTAAATCAAAACATCTAGAAAACACAAAGACAATCAAAATGAATTTATTGTTTCGAATCAAACAAAACCAAATCATAAATTCAAAATAGCCGGCTTGCGTCCCGAAGACAATTCACAGTAGCAGGCTAACTTTTGACTATTACCCTTTGGACTTTCTTTTATTTAAGTGTGGTTCTTGAGAGATCTACCCTTCGTTAATAGGTTAACTTTTATCTACAATCTGTTTCAGCTTTTGCTATTTTCAAAAGGTAAAATTATCATTTAACTGTTCAACTTTTTACCAACTAGGTTGGATTGAAGTTTTAACTATCTGAAAGTCTCATTTAAAGTTCCATTAACTACGCTAATAGGTTACAAAATTAATTTCTACGCACAAGTGAAATAATTTTACCATGCGCACTCAAGTACTCGCAAAAGTTCAGATCACAATGATGAAGATCGAGAACTAAAATAGTTTCAGCTGGAGGCCAAACCAGGTTGTCCTCTTATCACCTTTTGCAGGGATTCTGAGAAAATACAGTCCCCTATCTGCTATAACAAGTGCAGGATTTCCCATTAGCAATATTACAACACACCAAAACTGAGCTCCATACCTCTCCACATAACCATCCAGAATTCCAGGCCTCCTATTAAGGTTCGGGCACTAACACCAAAAATTCAACTCGCAACATAACCTATAATGAGAATGCCGTGGTATTTTTCAATGACATAAGATCAAAATAGCTATATTGAACAAAGAGCTGAATATTTGAAACAAAAACTATAATTTCACTTTTTGCCTCAGCAACGTCTATCAAGAAACTTAGGTTCTAACAAAATCTGTAAGTAGACAAGAAACTTCCTAAAATACGCTCAAGGGCAATAGCTGGAAAATGAGATAACTTCGTGCTCTGAATTCTTTGGATTCTTCTAATCGAAAAGACTGAAGCCCATGTCCTGTAAAAGAAGTTCCAAGAGAACACATAAGCAGATGAGAGGAATTAAAGGTAAAAGGAAACACTGACCAACAGAAAAACAACAAGTTCTTAAAATTAGGAGGGTATTCATACATCGTCTGACTCCTCTTTCACTTCCACTTTCTTTTCTTCCTTCTTCTCCTCAGCAGCAGGTGCAGCAGCAGCGCCGCCTGTAGGTGCAGCGACTGCAACAGCACCACCACCGGCAGGTACTGAAGCCAACTTTTCTCTGCCAGCAGCAATCAGCTCAGTGATATCCTTGCCCTCAACTTGGGAGAGGAGCAATTCAATCCTATCATCATCAGCCTCAGCTCCAACTGCAGCACACATGACACATGTATTCCAAATATGAATTCGAATTGAACCACCACACCAACAGAAGCATACGACAGTAAATCACAGTATTTTATTATGTTGCGTCAACAAAATTACACATTATCAGTATTAACTGCTCAAGACATTTCAAAAAACCAATGCAATCTGAATTCACCTGTTACGTACCATCAATTACTTTAGAAACATCAATTAAAGACGCTAAATATAGAACACAATCTAGAACAATACTCAGCAACATCAACTGAATTACATAGCATCCATTTAACACAGTTAAACAAAACTTAATAGATCAATTATTGCATTGTTTCTGATGCAGGAAAAATAACAATAAGAGTACGGCTACCTCTGGACACCTCAGGAAGGTACGACAACATGATAAAAATTAATTCTCAATGTTACAGGTTAATAGCAGTAAATAGGCATCATCCTTGCTCCATTTCTTTTGAAGACCAACAACATACCCACCGTGGGTTTGGGGAGGATAGTGTGTACGCAGAACTTATACCTACGCTTGCGAGGATAAAGAGTATGTTTCCAATAGACCCTCAGCTCAGGAAAGCACAAGCACCAAAAAACAACAAAAGGTAATGAAACCAAGAGTTTACCCCATTTATTCACAATTCTAATAGCCACTTTAATTTTTTCATTGAACCTGATAGCTTGAAACAGTAAGCAAAGAAAGTGTTTAACTTCATAAAAATTCCCCAACCTCTTTTTCAAAGGGGAAAGATAATACATCCATCCCAATTTATGTGACTCTTTACATCCTAGCACGTAAATCCCAAAATATTTCACACTAGTTCACCAATAAAATATTCTACTAAGTAGTATATAACTTTCAAATATTTCAACATTTCAAATCATTCAGCTATTCAAGCTTTGGAAATTTTTTCTATCAAAAATATTTTTCACCATTACTATAATATGTTCTTCCACTACTCCTAATAATATAATTAAGTCAAATTACCATATTAAACTCAACCTCCAAACAAACTCATTGAGGAAGTTACAAGCTAGTACTTATCAGAAAAGCTCGAGATATTTTTTGCGTTTAAGCTAAATTCGCGAAATGCAAATGTATTTAGTCATGTAAATACTTAAACCGATTGCATACATTTATACTTATAAATAACTATACGGATCAAATGCTATAAAAGTAATAAAATTTCCAACATATTCAGGATCGGTACACAAAAAAATCAATGACTCGAAAAATATGTACAAGAAAGAAAAGTCATTCTTAAGGAGTTATAGGGCGTACCAGATCCAAGGATGTTCTTCAAATCTTTAGCCTTTGGGCAGGAGTTGCCACCCAATACGGCCAACAAGTAAGCTGCTATTACCTTCATTTCTCTTCTCTGTTAAAAAATTAACACAAAACAACACAACATTTTCAGATACAAATCATTGGAATTAACAAAACAAACAAGGAATAGACAACAGAAATGAGAGAAAGTGTACCTAGGAGATCTCGAAGCGATGAAAACCTTCAATGGCGGTTCTTAGCTGCTGCTCTTAGGGTTTTTGAAGAAAGGGGAAGCATAAGAATATATAGTTAGGGTTTTTCAGCATTCTATGCGGAGTGGATTATTCTATTTTACTTTAATACCCTTGGGTTTTTGCTTGGATTTTCTTAATTGGTCAGGAAACTATTCTTCTTTTTTTCTTTTCCCATCCAGAAGAGAAAGGAAAAGGAGCAATGCTAATCTAGTCCAATTTTGATAAATAGAATACTAAACTATCGGAAATAGCATCTTTGTCCTATCGGGTATGGATAACATTTGCGTACACATTATCCTCTCTAAATTTTATTTTATGAGATTTTACTGGATAATTATTGTTGTTGTAGAATACTACTAAACTACTCTCTCTGGTTTCACAATAAGTGACAAATTTGCTTTTAGCACGTCCATTAAGAAAATATTAAATTCTATACAAAAATACCTACTATGACTAAACTACCCCTAATTATACATTTAATGTGAGGAGTAAGAAAACTTTTTAGGGATATATATATAGGAATTATTTTGTAAAAACAAATTGAATTCTTTCTTAATTACACAACTGAATACTTATTTTGAACTAAAATAATAAAAAAAACTGGTCATTTATAATGAAACGGATGGAGTATTAGTTTTGACGTGGTGCTAGAAAAATATTGATTCTTGAATTTTTTGAAATTCCATAAAGATATTATTTTCTTTCCCCACTTTTCCCTGGTGACTTTCAGAACCAACCTACTTGAATTTACCCTAACAAGTTTCTCGTCTTTTACATTTTTAAAAGCAGAGTGTATATCTTGTTCCAGGCTTAGCTAGCGTTTGGCCATAGATTTTTAAATTTATTTTAAAAAATTTGATTTGGGTGAAGTTTGGTTTGAAGATAAAAAAAATGTATTTGGACATCAGTTTTTAAAACTTATTTTCCAAATTTATTTTGAAAAAACATGAAACACGACTTACAATTTTTAAAAACTAACACAAGTACCCAACAGTACCATTATCAATAACATTCATTATATTAACACTAACCATAGTCCTGAACATAAATAAATTTGGACAAAATTATCATTTATATAATGAACTATATGATACACTATTAGATGACCAAAAGAAGGGAAAACATTTTCCAAAACTCCTTCTCAACCTTTCCACTCTATTCCATACCCTTACCAACCCACCTCACACCCCTACACCCACCCACCTAACCCCACCCCATGCCCTCTCTCCAAAAAAAAAAAATTCCGTCAGCACCCACTCTTAAATTTCTGTTTTTCGTACTGCCCCATCCGTGCACACAAAAAAAATTACTTTTTTTGTAATTTTTAAATTTATGTTTTTTTTTTCTACACGCCCCCCCCCCCCCCCCCCCCCCCCCCTCCTCCCTCCCCAAAAAATACTTTTTTTATCTTTCGGCTTATAGGTTCGAAATTTTACAAGTTCCAAAGTTATGAATTCGGAGGTTTATGTGATTCGAAGTTTACGAGTTCGAAATTTCGCGATTTTGAAAGTTTTGCGGTGCAGATGATTATAAAAATTGTGAGTTCGGAAGGTTGTTGGTTCGGAAGTTTATGGCTCCATGTTTATTGTATCAAAATTATTTATGACCACTCTTGATATTTTCCTTAATTTGTGTACCAAACTTTTCTTGAAAAATATTTTCCGTTATACCAAACACACTCTTAGTAGTTGTCGATTTGTAAGAAGATATCCGTCGAATCACGCAAACATGTAATTCTCGGTTAGACAGTTACTATTATTCATTAATCACATTTGAATGCAGTTTTTTAAAGTTTGAGATGAGTAGTAATGTTATCATAAATTGTTAATGACTAACTGATTGGCAAAATAGAGGCGGATCTAAGATTTGAAGGCTTTGTGTGCGATCCATGATTTGAAGGTCCCGAATACCATATTGCTTTGGACTTTGACTTGATCTAGTTTGAGTTTCGATTCGGATTATTCGTCTTTTGGGTTTATATAGACAAATAGATCAAATAAAATAATTTAATAATTATGGTGAGCAAAGCATAAAACTTCAATAATATAACTAATATCAACAAAAAGTAGTATTATTCATTTACAATTGTCCTCGGCGAATTTTCATATTCTGGGGTTATGTTTGACTAAAAGATGGGCAAATAAGACTAAAAATTACTATGGATGCATATTTAGATACTCAAAACAAAAACTTACTTAATAAAATACTAATTTTTTTTTTTGATAAAACACTCGAAACTTTGAAGTAGAAGCAAGAATATATAAGATTAAGAAAATCAACAAGAACACATAAAAAAAGAAGGGTCAGCAACAATTGGAGGAAAGTTAGAAAAAATAAAAGAAACAAGGAAAAGAAAAAAGAAAATAAAAGAAGAAAGAGGAGAACGAATCTCCTGTAAGCAGCAAAACAGAATTTGTTACGAAAAATGCAATAACTTAGGTTCAATCCCACGCCTAGAGGACGAAACTTTAAGCTTGCGCCAGTGGCACCAAGCAGTCATTTGTTATTCCGTCTGCCACTATATTTATTTGTCCAATTTTCTATATATACATACATATGCATATAACATTTCGACCGAGGTGTGCGGATGGCGTACCACCCCTTTCCTCCTTAGTAGATCCGCCCCTGTGGCAAAATACATAGGTAGTCACCCGAACTATACACCAAATTCATGTTACACATTCTAAGAAAGAAAATTATATTACACAACCAACCTTTTCAAAGTCTAACTAACACACACTACTTTTTCTTAACCAATTTTTCGAAATATATGGAACGTCACACGCCAATAAGACCATGACACGTGTTAATAAGTTTTAAAAAGACCCACCTATATTTACAATTACACCCTTAATATCTCCCTTCGTCTCTTTCTCTTTTGCAAATCACCAAAACAATGGTTGCCACCGAACATTATTAGGCACCCCACCATTAATTTTCATCTTGTTCACTATATCAATAACTCTATCGTGACACATTCAATTGCTTTTATTTTCTTTAATAATCACCAAGATTCATTAACTATGTCATAACACCACCATGGCTTCCACCTCCACACTAACCATTTTCAACAATTAATCCACCGTCAAAATCATTTTCATAACTCAATAATCCTTTTCACCAACAAAAAGTATACAAAATCATTAAGAATTACAAGAAGATCGAAACATCAAGAGAACCTAGAAATTGAAAATGACTAAAGAATGTTGTTCTGAGAAACTTTCTTCAACAAATTAAATTTTTCCATTTGGGTTATGGAAAAATATATTAGTAATTTGGGGGGGAAATCCGCAGAAGAAGCATCCTAGAAAGCTCAATCAAGATCCAATATATACTCAAACTTAGGCGTCAATGGAAGATGATTTAACCCATTAACAGGATTGAAGTCAACTGAAGCGGGTCTAAGTGTTTTGAACCAGCCATGGCAGATTTGTGAATTGTTTAAACAAGGAAGAAGATGATCCAATTTATTTATTTTTTTAAACTAAAAAAAGTGACATATACAGAAAAAATCTCATGTTCGCGCGTCACTTGTCAGAAAAACACGCACCAGCCACGTGGGCAAAATGGTGTGTATTAGACACACTCCTAAAAGGTTGAGTGTATAAAATAATTTTCGCCTGCAAAAAGTGTGTAACAGGGATTTGGTCCATATTTTAGGGGATAACTTATGTATTTTGCCTAACTGATTAAACACGAGATGCCTTGTGCATTAGACTGTCCCTTTTTTAACTACTTCACTTCACCCGATCATTTCAGACAGAAAAAGTACTCATCCTTAGCAATAAGGTAAATTTAAAGCACGTATAAATATTTCTTGAAAACTATAAAGAAAATAACTATCGTCTTTACGAAAAATCTGGTGGTGCATGCAATTGTGTCTGCTAGCTTCTCAAGAGTTGTAGGAGCAATAGACCGAGAAAATTCTTGTTTGAGCGATCGAGCTTGAGCCATTACAGATCTGGCACTAAGGGGTTGTTGATGGACATAGTAGAATCAAAGAGAAAATTGATCTAGGAAATGCAAGAAATTCGAAGAACAATGAACAAAAATCAGGGTAATTCTGAGAATTTAGCTTTGAGAAGAGTTTAAGAGTAAGAGTAGAATGATATTTTCATGAATGAATCCAATGTACATATTACACTCTATATATTGAAGATCTCACCAATACTCTAACTAATTGTAACAAACTTCCTTACTAACTTTGCGATTTCAACTAACTTCCGGAAGCTTCTACAGTGTAACTAACTGCTTGGCCGGTGCAACTAACTCTAATATTCTCAGCTAAGTATCATCACTAATAACTGCAACAATACCCCATACAGAAGAACCGTCTTGTCCTCAAGACTCAAATGAATGAACTTTGTGTTGAAGTTTTGAAATATATTCCCAGGTAGCTTGAGCATGATCAATATCTGTCCATTCCACCAGCACTTGCACAACAACTTTGTTACCCTTTTTCACCATTCTTCTTGCTATGAGTTCTTTAGGTAATGGACAGTACGGACTAGAAAGGTAAGATACATGAGGATGATTGATGACAACAGAAACTTCATGGCACTTTTTTAGTTGAGATACACGGAAGGTGTGATGGATCAAGACATCAGCAGGTAGCACGAGCTTGTAGGAAACAACTCCAACCTTAGCATCAATGGAATATGGGCCATAGTACTTAGTAGCTAACTTGTTGAATGGCCTACTGGCTACTAAAACTTGACTGTATGGTTGCAAGTTGAGATACACCCAATCTCCAACTTCAAAGCTTCTATCAGACCTATGCTCGTCAGCTAAGTCCTTCATTCTTTGTTGTGCTCTCAAAATGTGGAACTTCAGTAGCTGTACAATAGCTTCTCTAGCAGCTAATGATCTATCAACCATCTTTGATGCAGCTTATCCATCTAGATAAGGGAGATGCAGTGGTGGCTTTTGACCATATAATACCTCATAAGGACTGCATTTAATAGCAGTGTGATATGTGGTGTTATACCACTATTCAACTAATGGTAAGTACTTAGGCCAATCACGAGGACTATCAAAATAAAAGCACCAGAGATAGGCCTCTAATGTTCTGTTTGAAACATCAGTTTGCCCATCAGTCTGAGGGTGATATGAGGTTGATCTCTACAACTGAATCCCTTGCAAAGCAAATAATTCATGCCAAAAATTGTTGAGAAACATTGGATCCCTATCACTGGTGATTGTAACAGGCCATCCATGCAGTTTGTAAACATTATCTAGGAAGGATTGGGCCACTATCTTAGCAGTGTATGGATGTTACAACCTCATGAAATACCCATAATTACTGAGTCTATCCACAATAACCAAAATAACATCCCTGCCATGAGATTTAGGCAAGCCTTCAATAAAATCTAAGCAGATGCCAGTCCATACTCCATCTGGAATAGGGAGTGGTTGTAGCAAACCAGGATAAGAAAAAGCATCATACTTGTGACTTTGGCATATATCACACTTATTAATAAAGTCACTTATATCTGCACCCATTGATTTCCAGTGAAAAAGAGAATTAACATCCATACCAGAGTGTCCATCATGTGTAGTGGAATGCCATAAACCAATGATGGTTGTTCTGAGTTGATGGTTATTTACCTACCACCAATCTACCCCTCCACCTTAATTGCTCATGGTACTAGGTGAATGATTTATAAGGCTAGATCTATAACTTAGCAATCAACTCCCGCAGATGATCATTAGAAGTCCAAGTTTCTTTTATCTGATCATAGAATGATCATTAAGAGATAATAAAGAGATGGCTAATAAGTGCTTTAAGGCTTTCTGAATAGTCTTGACTATAAATGATCTTCCCAAGAGATAATGTGACCACTTAGTGACATCAAATATAAGAGCTAATAGTTCCCTATCATAAAAAAGCATTGCTTGATGTCTAGGTGCCAATGATTTGTTGATGTAAGCTATGGGATGTCTTTGTTGCATGAGTACAACTCCTATGCCTTTACCACTCGCATTAGTCTCCACCAAGAAGGGCTTTGAGAAGTCAGGCATTGCCAACACATGGGTAGAGATCAATGCTTGTTTCAGCTTACCAAAAGTTGTAGTGGCTTCATAATTCCATGTATAACCATCCTTCTTGAGTAGGTTATGCAAGGGCCTGCAAATGGCTCCATAGCCCTGTATAAACATCCTATAATCCCGACAAAACCAAGAAAACCTCTCAACTGTTTGACATTAGTAGGAATAGGCCATTGTTCTAATGCTGCAATTTTCTTAGGATATGTAGAGACCCCGTCTTGGCTGATAAAGTGGCCTAGATAATCCACCTTAGCAAATCCAAATACACACTTAGGCATCTTAACATACAATTGAAATTTGTGAATTAGTTCAAAAACAACTTTCACATGTGCAATATGGCCAGACATACACTTGCTATATATTAGAATATCATCAAAGAGCAATGGTCTGAAAACCAAATTCATGAGATTTTGAAAAGAATATGGAGCATTAGTTAGGACAAATGGCATAACCAGGAATTTATAATGACCCTCATGAGTTTTAAAAGTTGTTTTATGAGCATCACCTTCAGCCATTCTTAACTGATGATATCTTGCTCTAAGATCAATCTTAGAAAACACCACAGCCCCTCCCAGTTCATCTAGCAAGTCTTCTATAATGGGTATAAGAAACTTATCTTTAATAGTCAATAGATTAATTTCCCTGTAATCAATACATAACCTCCAGATTATATATTTTTTCCCAACCAACACAAATGGATATGCATATGGACTTGTACTATGTTGTATGACCCCTTGATCTAACATTTCTTGTACTAACTTTTCTATGATATCCTTCTTGACCCCAAGATACCTATAGGGTCTTTTTTTGAATGGATTGTCCCCTTCAACCAATGGTATTATATGATCAAAATTACCTATGTGAGGTAGAAGAGCGCTAGGCACTGCAAAGAAGCTGGCATACTGATCATCAACTCAGATAGCTCAGGCGCAATTACTTCTCCTTGTGCAACCTAAATGTTATGCCAAGAAGTACCTTCATCTTCGCCAGTTGTTACAGTTCACATAAAGAATTGAGTACTTCTTTCTTTAGTTTTATTAACAGTCTTAGCTTTAGTTGACTTCGGTTGGTTAGTTTCCCTCTTAGAACATTTTTGCCTTGACACATGAACTCAATAGTCCTATTTTGGAAGTCAAGTAGGATTATACCCAAGGTATTTAGCCATTGTACTCCTAAAATAATATCCACATTTTCCAATGGTAATAGTAGGAAATCAGAACTAAAAGTGGTACCTTGTAAGATCCATTGAAGATTTCTGCAGACTGAGGTTGTCGGCACTTTCTTTTCATTAGTTACACTTACTAACTGGGCCATAATGTTGCTTGCTTGACACATCTAACTTCTTGGCTATGTCTTGATCAATGAAGTTGTGTGTACTTCCAGTGTCAATAAGAAATTGCTGAGGTCTCTTTTCATGATATCCAATAACTCTAATGGTCTGATAGCATGTTACACCAACAAAGGCTTGCAGTGATATAGTCATGAGTTCATATGTCCCCTCCATAATCTCCTGTAGAGAACCTTCTTCTGCCCCATTCACAACTATCTCTTCATCAACAACCTCCACCATATAGATCTGCCTATTTGAGTTACATTTATGTCCTTGGACATACTTCTCATCATAGAAAAAACAAAGCCCCTGAGCTCTCTTTTCATCCATTTCTGCTGTAGTTAACCTTCTCCGTAGAATTATATTAGGTCTATTCTCTTGTGATTCAATTGGCCTCTTGAATGTAGGTTGAGGAGTAGTAGGTTTGTGGAAATCCTGAGGCCTAGAGTGGATTGGGGTAGTTAGCAAGCCACGCTGAGCTGACTTGCTCATAGGTTTTAGACCCCAAGTCTTTGCTTTAGCTTCAAACACTTCCTCTTGTAGTCTTGCAATCTTGTAGGCTTGCATTAACGTTCTTGGGGCTTGAACCTTTACTATTTTGTTAAGCTCAGGTTTCAAACCTCACAAGAAACGACTAATAGTATTCTCGTTGGAAAGATTCGCCCCGGTCAATAACCTATCAAACTCGGCTTGATATTCTCTCACACTGCCAGTTTGTACCAGATTCTTAAGAGATTCCATGTGATCTTCAAATTCTTATCTAAACCTCCCATTCAAAGCTATTACATACTCAGTCCAAGTAGGATCGATCACTGAGTTTCTAGATTTTATATATTCCATATACCAAGCAATAGTCTCTCCTTCCAAATGGATTGAAGTAACCTTAACCCTATGATCAAATGGAACTTCATCCATAGCCAAAAACTGATTTGTCTTATACAACACAATATTCAAATCGTGGCCACAGAATCTAGGAAATTCTAACCTCGAGTATCTAGTGAAGAAATTACTAGCAACTGTTTGATTTCCTTGATTGTTTCTCATCCTTCTTTCAGGTACGACCTCCACAAAACCATCTCGGTCTTCTGATGAAGATTCAGTTCTTTGAGCTTCAATTCCATTGCCTTTTCTGCTGAGATTGTTAATGGCTGATTGCATCTCCCAAATATCCTTGTCCACCATTAAATTGCGCTCATTTATGCTCGACATGTCCTACATGGGCTTTTGTAACTGCAACTGGATCTGTACAAGTTTTTCTCCCATATCTTCTGGTTGCTACTACTGGCTCCTATTTCTAGTCACGATTTCACTATTTTTAGTCATGTTGTGAAGCCGAGAATCATGTCGTTCTGATACCAATTGATGCACACATTGCAATCAAAAATATGATTGATCTAGGAAATGCAAGGATTTCGAAGAGCAATGAAACAAAGTTAGGGTAATTCCGAGAATGTAGCTTTGAGAAGAGTTTAAGAGTAAAAGTAGAATGATATTTTTATGAATGAATCCTATGTACATAATACACTCTATATATTGAAGATATCAGCCCAATTCTCTAACCAACTCTAACAAACTTCCTAACTTACTTTGGGACTTCAACTAACTCAACTAACATCCGGAAGTTTCTACAGTGTAACTATCTTCTTGGCTATGCAACCAACTCTAATATTCTCAGCTAACTACTAACAACAGCAACTAAGTATCATCACTAATAATTGCAACAGTCGTTTAGTACACGGATTAAATTATCCCAAGATTATAATTCTTGGACTAATTTATTCCACTGGAATGCGGATAATATTATCCCAAGTTTGACGGGATAAGGTGAGATATGGTGTGTGATGACCCAAAAGGTCATCCCTTATATTTTATGTCAAAACGGTGTTCCGAGGCCTTGAACACCTCCTTTTATCTCACCTCGATTTGCGTGCGCAGCCCGGGCGTATAGCCGGGAAGCCTTTATGTGAAAAATTGAGAAAATGCTAGTTTTTGCCTTAAAATTTTGATTTAAGTTGACTTCGGTCAACATTTTGGGTAAACGGACCCGGACGCGTGATTTGACGGTCCTGGAGGGTCCGTAGGAAAATATGGGACTTGGGCGTATGCCCGGAATTGAATTCCGAGGTCCCAAGCCCGAGAAATGAATTTTTGAAAAATATTATTTTTCTGAAATATAAAGGATTCTAGAAATTTGATTATGTTTGAAATCTATGGTATCAGGACTATTGTGATTTCGGAGCCCGGTACAGGTTCAATATGATAATTATGATATGTATGAAAAATTTGGTAAGAAACGGAAGTCGTTTGACGTGATTGGGACCCGTAGTTGAGAAATTTGATCTTTTGGAAGTTTTGGAAATTTTCTTAGATTTTAAGGCTAAATTCATTGTTTAAGATGTTATTTTGGCGATTTGATCGCACGAGTAAGTCCATAGGATGTCGTTGAGGTTGTGTGCATGTTTGGTTTGGAGCCCCGAGGGTTCGAGTGAGTTTCGGGTAGGTTTCGGGGTGTTTGAACTTGAAAACCCACTGCTGGTGCACCGGTTCTGGTGTGCCCTCACCTGCGAGCCTAGGGTCGCAGGTGCGAGACTGTAGGCATGCTTTTTGGTTCGCAGGTGTGGTCCCCTCGCAGATGCGGACCCTTCTTCCGCAGAAGCGGTTCCGCAAGAGTGGATAATTTTCCGCAGGTGCAGCCCCCTGCGGGCCTGTCCATTTCTGCAGGTGCGATCGATCTCCCGCACCTGCGAGAGCGCAGGTGCGACCCAAGCACCGCAGGTGCGAGAGTCGGGCAGTGTAGTTTTTTAAAAACAAACTTCAGTCATTTCTTCTTCAACTTTTCATAAAAATAGAAGACCTGGGGTGATTTTCTCAAGAGATTTTCTTCCCAAATCATAGGTAAGTGTCCACCAACTAGTTTCTTCCAACTTTCTAATGTTTTTCATCAATTATCATCAAGAATCCTATGGATTTACAACAACAACAATAACAAACCCAATTTGATCCCAACATGTGGGGTCTGGGGAGGGTAGTCTATACGCAGACCTTACCCCTACTTAATGCAGGTAGAGAGGTTGTTTCCAATAGACCCTCGGCTCAAGAAGGGCAAGAAGAAGAAGAGAGAAACAAGAAAAGAAGAAAGATGAAAAAAATGAAATAAAAAATAAAAAATAGAAAGGCACAAATATAGGATATATAGTATCCAATAATAGCAACAGGGAATACAATACCTGCGGCGAATAAAACCACATACCGTAATAAAAATCTAAGAATATAAAGGGAAATGCATGCTACTATGCCTAACAGTGAACACTATAAACTACCTACTAACCCTCTACCTTAATTCTCGACCTCCACACTCTCCTATTAAGTGTCATGTCCTCAGTGAGCTGAAGAAACGCCATGTCCTGCCTAATCACTTCTCCCCAGTACTTCTTAGGCCGACCTCGACTCCTTATCAAACTCTCCATGGCCAACCTCTCACACCTCCTGACAAGGGCATCAATGCTTCTTCTCCTAACATGGCCCAACCATCTCAGCCGTGACTCCCGCATCTTGTCCTCCACAGAGGCTACTCCCACTCTGTCCCGGATAACTTCATTCTTAATCCTATCTCGCCTGGTACACCCACACATCCATCTCAACATCCTTATTTCTGTTACTCTCATCTTCTGCACATGGGAGTTTTTAACTGGCCAACACTCATCCCCATACAACATAGCGGGTCAAACCACAACTCGATAAAACTTACGCTTAAGTCTTAACGGCACATTCCTATCACATAGAACACCGGAAGCGAGCCTCCACTAATGGTAGAAAATTGGGGATTTGGGTAGAGTTGGGGCTTTTGAATAATTGGAATTTAGACCTCAATATGGGGTCGAATTCCGAAACTAATGACATATCTGGGCTCGTGGTGTGATCGGGTTTTGGTCCGAACCTCGTGTTTTGACCAAGCAGGCCTAGGGTCGATTTTTGACTTTTTGGAAAGAATGTTAGAAAATCTATAATTAAGCATTGGAGTTGAATCGTTTAGCGTTTATTGATGTTATTAAGTCAATTATGTCTAGATACAATTGATTTGGAGTAAAATTCAAAAGGGAAAGCGGTGATTGAGGCTTGATTTTGGTCGTGGAAGTCGAGGTAAGTGTTTGGCCTAACCTTAGCTTGAGGGAATAGGTGTTGTGTCTTATTTGCTATGTGTGAATACCATGTGCAACGTATAGGTGAGGTGACGAGTACCTATACGTTAGTGTCAAGCATGCCCGTGAGTCGAATATTATGAATTATGTGATTTTCATTGATATTTACTATGTTATAGCTTGAGTTTCACTTTGTGGTTATTCATTTTGGTGAAAATTCTTGGTAATGAACATTGTTGAGTATTAGGTTCATTTGGGAAACTTTATGCGAAGATATGTACTTGAGTGAGATTGGTTATAGCTGTGTCCCTTGCCGGGATAGTGATATTTCTACTGTTGTTCCCTTGCCGGGATGTTATGGTTTATTATTATGGTTCGTATTGTTGATTTTTCCTTGCCGTACTGTTGTTATTGATATTGTTTGGGTGAGGAAGAGTGTAAAGCACGAAGGGTGATGTTGTGTATTGATTATTGTGAGGAAGAGTGTAAAGCACGAAGGGTGATTCCGTGTATTGATTATTGTGAGGATGAAAGTGTAAAAGCACGAAGGGTGATGCCGTGCCATGTTATGATATTAAAAGCACGAAGGGTGATGCCGTGCCGTTTCTGTTTATTATTATGAGGATGAGAGTAAAAGCACGAAGGGTGATGCCGTGCACTTACATTTATTATTTGGTGAGGATGAGAGTAAAAGCACGAAGGGTGATGCCGTGCACTGTCTTATCTGTGATGTTAATTCCTGTTGTTTAAGATGATATTGAATTGTTGTCTTATTTCACTGTTTCCTTTATTTGATATTTCTTTTCCCTAGCATGTCCCCCCTTTCCTTGGTACTTAGTTGTTTACTTCGTGTTACTATTATACCTCCGATTATTATTAATTGCACAGGTTGTTTTGGTTGTCGTGTCCTAGCCTCGTCACTACTTCGCCGAGGTTAGGCTCGACACTTACTTAGTACATGTGGTCGGTTGTACTGATGCTACACTCTGCACATCTTTGTTGTGAGATCCCAATACAGGACCCTACTGACATTGATTGAGGAGGCTGCCTTCAGTCCACGCGGAGACACCGAGGTAGTCCTGTTGGCGTCCCCTTCTATTTCTTTTGTATTCTGTTCTAGCTAATACAAAAACAAATTTACTTATTATTTCAAACCTCTAAATGTAGTATTCATAGACAGTCTGTGAGTTGTGACTCCAATATTCTGGGATTTGGTTTAGTTTTATTGTGAAATTTCGTAAAGGGTATTGGATTGAATTATATATCTTAATTCAACTTATATTTTTCTTATTCATGTTAATGTTGTAATTCACCTGTTTTGAAACTAATAATAAAGGAATAAGGTAAACTTAACATTCACGTTGGCTTGCCTAGCGGGTTCAATGTTAGGCGCCATCACGGTCCCGATGGTGGGAAATTCGGATCGTGACAAGTTGGTATCAGAGCACTAGGTTGCTTAGGTCTCACAATTCACGGACAAGCTTGGTAGAGTCTGAGGGATCGGTACAGAGACGTCTATACTTATCCCCAGAGGCTGCAGAGTTTAGGAATATCTTCACATCTATTCTTCTGTGTCGTGCGATTTGAATTCTAAATGCTAATTGAATTTCTATTTTATTCTCTCGCAGATGGCTAGAACGCGTGCTTCGTCATCTACTGATAAGCAGCTCAAGGCTCCAGTTGTAGCTCCTACGAGGGGCCGAGGACGAGGCCGAGGTAGGGGCATAGCTCAGCCTAGAGTAGCAGCCCCAGTGACGAAGCCTCAGGTAGAGTTTGCCGATGAGGTTCCTGCTCATACAGTTTCGGTGGGACCAGCTCAGGTTCCTGAGGGGTTCATTGCCACCCGAGTACTCCAGGATGCTCTGGTCCGTTTAGTGGGCCTTATGGAGAGCGTTGCTCAGGCATGCCTACTTCCTGCAGCACAAGCCGTCATTTAGGCTAGGAGAGGATCCCAAACTCCCGCCACCCGCACACCAGAGAAGTTAGCTTCTCAGTCCAGACTCCAACACCTTAGACAACTGGGGTAGTCCAGCCAGGTATTGTGGCTCAGGCAGGGGAAGGGGCAGCTATGACTGCTGATGCTTTATGGAGATTGAACCGGTTCACCAAGTTGTTTCCTACTACTTTCAGCGGTGCACCTTCAGAGGATCCCCAGGATTACTTAGACAATTTCTATGAGGTTCTTAGGAACATGGGGATAGTTGAGACCAATATGGTCGATTTTGCCACTTTCCGCCTTTCAGGTACCGCCAAGACTTGGTGGAGGGATTTCTGCTTGACCAGACCAGCTGGGTCACCGCCTTTGTCTTGGGCTCAGTTCTCCGATTTGTTCTTGGAGAAGTTTCTTCCTGTTACCCAGAAAGAGGACTTTTGGAGGCAGTTTGAGCGTCTCCAGCGGGGTTTTATGACAGTTACACAGTATGAGACTAGGTTCATCACTTTGGCCCGACATTCTATCATGATACTCCCCACTGACCGAGAGAGGGTGAGGAGGTTTATTGAGGGGCTAGCTCAGCCGATTAGACTGCAGATGGCCAGAGAGACAGGGAGTGATATTTCCTTTCAGGAGGCGGCCAACGTGGCTAGACGAATCGAGATGGTATGATCACAGGGTAGTGGTCAGGGGTCTGACAAGAGGCCTCGTCATTTTGGCTGGTTCAGTGGTGCCTTGTCTGGGGAAAATATTCTTTCGGTAGAGGCCATCCTCCTAGGCCGTTTTAGTCAGCACTTCAGGTATCCCGCAGTGCATAACCAGCTCCTATCAGTGCACCGCCGCTCTAGAGTTTTCAGAATGGTTACTCCGGTCGAGAGGGACAGTTTCAGGGACAACAGTCTCAGCAGCCGAGATCTTGTTATACAAGTGGTGGACCGGGGCACATTGCTAGATTTTCCCCCGCGCCTCGAGTGGTCCTCAGCACCAGGGTTCCCGTGTTATGATTTTCGTACGAGGTGCTCCACTGTCATGACCCAATTCTAGAATCGTGATGGCGCCTGTCGTGGAACCAGGCAAGCCACCCCTTTTTTATCTAAGCGAAATGCAATTACCAATGAAATATCATTTTTTTTTCTTTTAACAAGTCTGTGGATAATAATAATAATGAATCCGAAGTTTTAAACAATATCTGAAACCAAAACTTAAGTTCTACAACCCCGGATCTAGTGTCACTCAGTCATGAGCTGCTAATACATAATATGACTAAAAGAGGAATAACCAACATAGTCTGAAAATAAAAAACGACAGGTAGAATAGGAAAGAGATGACGAGATCACGGATGCCAACTACTACCTTGACAACTCTGATGGAAACTGTCAGCTACTCAATGACCAGAGCCGAGTCCCGATGTACCTGGATCTGCACACAAGGTGCAGGGGTAACGTGAGTACACCAACTCAGAAGTAACGAACCCAAACTATGGGCTGAGAGGTAGTGACGGACTAAACCTCAGAGTTTTCAATAAGCAGTGTACAGAAATTAGACATGCTAAAATTTTATCAGAAATCGAACAAGATATGCCAAGTAAACCCAGTATACTCTACATGCCAATATATGAATGTATGAAACCAGTGTGGGAATGCACACAGTGTTCACAACTCTCACACAACAGTCCACTCAGTACCGTATATGGCTCTCAGGCCCAGGGAAAATCCATCCCGGAATGTACATAATCATCGATGACCGTAGTCACTCAGTACTGAGGAAAAGGCCAATCCAGCCCCACGGAGAAGATCCATCTCCGTAATACAACACTTGGACAAGATCCATGTCCAGGGAAGATCCATCCCTCAATATATGTGCGCTCACTAGGGATGTAAAGACTCCGGAGGGGCTCCTATAAGCCCAAGGGCTATATCAAGCTGACGAAGGCATGATTTCAGTATCGCTGCGGTGTGAAGTCCGATCTCATAACTGTCTCAATAACAGGCCCTCGGCCTCACTTAGTCATTACTTTCCAGTCTCACTCATATGGCTCACAGATGTATAAATCAGCCCAAACGATGATAAATAAGCATATAATTAACAATTTCTGAGTCTGAGGCATGAAATGATATGCTATAACAAGCTGAGTATATGAAATCAAATAATCACAAGAAGAGACAGTAATAGACGACCACTCTGGTCTCAACATGTTCGGCGTGAAACCTTTGCATTTATACTTAACATGATTTTTAATAGGTTCACATTTACCACATGATAGAAGTGCGAATATCAATCTGTAATAGCTACTAGACGGTGCCATGGGATGAGCCAAGCCACGAATACTCGATGCACGCCCGCACGCCCGTCACTTGGCATGTGCATCACCTCAATTATAGTCATCAATCATATAGTTCGAGGTTTCGAACCCTCAGAACCAAGTTTGGAAACGTTACTTACCTCAAAATCGACTAAAATACTACTCCACAGTGCCCTTGCCACTAAATTCGGCCTCCGAGTGCTCCAAATCTACCAACAATCAGATTTGTACCATTATAATATGCCAAGGAATGAAACCCAATCGAAATTTATCAAGAATACTCAAAAATTCCGAAATTGGTCAAACCCGACCCCAGGCCCACGCCTCGGAATTCGATAAAAATTACACCACAAGAATCCTCATCCTCCCACGAGTCTATACATACCAAGAACACTAAAATCGGAGTCCAAATGACTCCTCAAATCACCCCTAGAAGGTCTCTTAATCCTAAGCCCTAATCACCCATTTTGCACTGAGTTTTCCCTAATTGTTTACCATTAATCCGACCTTTAGTCACATATAAACGAGTTTAGAGTCCAAAAAACTTACCTCAATGAAGAACTATCGAATTCCCTCTTCAAAAACCCTTCAAAGCATCAAACCCGGATGAAATATTGAGAAAGATGGCTCAAATTTGTGAAGGCATATTTTTATACTCTCTGAACAGTGATTTCGCACCTACGGCCACTTAAGCGCACCTGCGGACCCGCACCTGCGGTCCCAGGTCCGCACCTGCGAAGAACCCACAAAATCTCGGCCTCCGCACCTGCGCCCCCTTCTCCGCACATGCGACTTCGCAGGTGCGATACTCATCCTGCACCTGCGATCTTCTACTGAACCTCCCAAAATCCGCATCTGCGGAGCTCTGCTCGCTCCTGCGGGCCCGCACCTGCGGTCCAACTTGCGCAGGTGCGGTTACACCAGCACCAGCAGCTGAAGCTGCATTTTACCAAGTCCAAAATCCCCGTTCACCATTCGAAATCAATCCCGAGCCCCTCGGGACCCCAACCAAATATACCAACACATCATAAATGATCATTCGAACTTAGTCGAGCCTTCGAAACATCAAAAACAACATCAAAACCCCAAAAACTCATCGAATTCAAGGCTATGAACTTTGAAATTTCTAAATTCCACAAACGATGCCGAAACTATCCAAAACAACTCCGATTGGCCTGAAACTTTGCAGACATTACCAAAATGGAATTACGAACCTGTTCCAATTTCCGGAATTCCATTCCGACCCCGATAGCCTATTTTCCACTGCCGATCGGAAATCGCCAAAAACTAACTTTCGCCAATTTAAGCCTAATTCTACACCGGACATCACAAAAATTTTCCGAACACACTCCTAAGTCCCAAATCACCTAACGAAGCTATCTGTACCATAAAATTCGCATTTCGAGGTCGTTTACAAGTAAGTCAACTCTCGGTTGATTTCCCCCACTTTAAGGCTATTTTTAAAGACTAAATGGCTAAACTCTCACTATAACCATTCCGATTCCGAGCCTACCAACTCTAACACATCAAGAACAGTATAACCAATCTATGCCAAGGCAATAACAGGAATAACGGTGCAAATTCTATGGAACGACCGACTGGGTCGTTACATTCTCCCCCACTTAAACATACATTCGTCCTCGAACGTGCCTAGAGTTGTTCCCAACACCACCAAAAATTGTTGTGTAACCTACCATGCACATATTCAGAGGAGATTCCATGTCACCTTACCCATATAGGTCTAATAGCACAACACAGTTGAAATTTTGAAGTCCGATCCTGACACATATACCTTAGAACTAAATTTCCACTTCTGAGTCCATTCACAAGATCAAATTTCCACGACTATAAGCTAAAATAGTCTGAACACGCTGTATCAAGCCATATCCGCAACACAAGATGAAATCATATAATATACCACATGACTCAACCACCCATATCGATGACTCCTAATCACAATAGCTGTTTATAACAACCCAATACTGGTAATAACCTCTTATCAAGCAATGCCTCGCTCTAACATTTCCATATACTGCCGATGATGGAAGAACACGTAGAAGCCAACAACCATTCGTCTGATCGACATCAATAACATCCAGAGCCATAACTTGTGCAACTCGTGCACTCAATAACAACATCCCAAAAGCTCAATTCATAAATAGAAGATTCGCACGAGAGGACTATCCTGCCATTAACAATTACCATCACAACATCATGCTAAAAGCTGGCACACACCGAAAATCAGAACACAATAATCTGACACCAAGGAGCATACCTCTACATAACTCCGCTACAATGCGTGATCCCATCCAATGCTGGTTCACATGAAATACTGCAAGCCACCTTGCTCAGAATCAATAACCATGTGAAATTCGACATCAAGTACTCAAAGTGCATTGTCATAACCACGAGGATATCGGACGATACCACGCCACTCGAACCAGAAAGAACATAACCAATACGTCTCCATTCCGCAACACACAATTAATTACCTTACCCAAATCTCACTATAAAGCCCAGATAGGAACGCAACTTATGCACATATAACCAACAATCACCACTCCTTGAAACACCGTAAGGTAACTCATAGGTCACTCCAAAACACAAATAAGCTCAATGACCATCGAATGGTACATCCCTCAACAGTAGCAATTTGGGGTCAACAATTCCGACTCAATGTAGAACACACACCCATACTGGCCCACCAATAATTATATTTTAAATCAACTCTGGTCATCCACAACAGGTAGATAACTCTCCAAAGGTTCATAATGACTGAATCATGACCCATACTAACACCTAACCAGCTTTGCTCGCATCCTCATAGTTCACAACCACAAAATAATCCGTTTATTAGAACTATTAATCTCAAAGTCCATAAAGCGCACAAATTTACTATATCTAATCTCCACTCCACCGCCCGAATATATAACACATCCCTGATACTCAACCATTCCACGGGGGATACCCCCATAATTCTTCTGTGCTACCAAGAAACCTTGAATATCAGCACTCGATCCAATGAGAGAGCGTCGTAACACCAATGAAACACCCTTATTCAAACACATTGCCTTAAACACATTGTCCTTAATGAATGTATACTCTCATCCATCCACCCAATGGTGGTATCCTTTACCTAATCATCTGAAACTGTCAGTTCTGACCTTCCTTCCAGAACTGAACCATGACCTCACACATGCAAATATCAACTCTACATAACATATCGCATACACCCTGCCATCCTATGATAAATATGAGAACTTTATAATCCCTTCAAATCCATAAGCAACTACGTATTCAACTAGCCAAGAAATTTTCATTTGATCCCATATGGAGGCAAAATCACTATACGTCACTTGTTCCTCACGCCAGAAGAAAATACATACCTCTAACCGTGATAGGAACCATCAAGAACTCTTCGAACCCCATATGTACAACACCAACCCGTCAGGACTGCATCCTTCTAACTCAACCAAGCTATGCGTGCGGCCAAGTCCCAAGAGAATTGCTAAGAAACACCTGTAACAACTCATTACCTCATAAACACCCAAAGAACTAATTATATCCCTTACCATGCCGATCCAACCTACTACCAGGCTGTCCTATTTATTCAAGTCCCTTCTGACTTACCTTCGAATTGATGCTTCTTCTTGCCATGATACCGCAATTCTCAATCTAGACTCACCACACGAAACCCAAGCTTAAAACTATACCGTCTAAGGCTCATAAGCCATTGGATACTCTCTCAAATACCCCAACAAGCACCACATTAAAAATACCTACCCTGAAGAGACTTCATGCGAATCCAAAGTCATTACCTTCACCTTCCTGATACTGATATGTAGAATCCATGATAAGGTAGAAATGCCACAAGTCTTGACACCCTCCAACGTAAACCTCAGTTTCTAGCCAAATATACCTCTTGAAGATCCCCAATTGTTACGTATAACCTTGAATCTATCAGAACCATTCTCGAGAGTCTTCCACTCTACGCAAATCTCAATTACACTGACCAAGCAAACATAATGACCTGATCCAGCTTGCAATCCACATACTAGGAAAGTAATCCACACCCTTGAAGCAACAAGCACACTCATACATTGCACACTCTACACTTACCAGTACAACTCCATCATACAATGAATTCCACTATCTGTAAAGTACATTACAACTTGTATCGAAGAAATTTCCATTACTCGAGTCATTCCCAGATTCCACCTCTACAGGTCATAACTGATTCACCAATCTACCTCGAACCGAAACCAATACAACACATAATTATGCAATCAACTTAACATTAACAGACTCCCCCACTTAGATCAAAGCCAATGATCAAGACAAACAATAACTCACGATGCCCATACACTATTAATGCCACCATACTATGGTGGGATTCAACTAAATCCTTCATACACTCATATGACCCAGACCATCTAACCCTCAACTCGTATGCAAATCTTGTGTTCACCATCGTAATGGTCACGCCAACTCCCTCAAGTGATCTAAACTCAAATTACAACATACATCATTTACTAATAGAGATAACTTACTACAGATAAACATAAGGGCCACACACCTCAGGACAACCCGCAAGAGATACCCCTGCCTGCTTAACCTCAAAATGATATCTCCCTATACACTTCCAAAAATCATAGCTATCACGCAATCACTATACCTCCCTACATTAGAACATAACCACTGCCTGCCCTCGAGACATCCCATTAAGCGGTATAAGAACCCGAAGCTGATGGCAATACTAACATTGGGGTTGTGGTCAAGGAAATCTTGAGCTTCTGGAAGCTCTACTCATGGAAGTCACAAGCCGCTGACGCACAACTGATACTAAGCGCTCGCGTGCGCATTCGAATATATGAAAGGAATTCAAAGAGTTACGCTTTTTGATGAATAAAATGGATTCGCACGACAAGAATTCAAGAATGTGGAATGTTTCCTAAGGGTTCTGTAGCCTCTCGAAGATAAGTACAGACGTCTCCGTACCGATACACAAGACTCTACTAACCTTGCTCATGACTGGTGAGACCTATTCAACCTAGAGCTCTGATACCAACTTGGCACGACCCAATTCTGGAATCGTGATGGCGCTTGTCGTGGAACCAGGCAAGCCACCCCTTTTTATCTAAGCTAAATGCAATTACCAATGAAATATCATTTTTTTTCTTTTAACAAGTCTGTGGATAATAATAATAATGAATCCGAAGTTTTAAACAATATCTGAAAACAAAATTTAAGTTCTACAACCCCGGATCTAGTGTCACTCAATCATGAGCTACTAATACATAATATAACTAAAAGAGGAATAACCAACATAGTCTGAAAATAAACAACGACAGGTAGAATAGGAAAGAGATGACGAGATCACGGATGCCAGCTACTACCTTGACAACTCTGATGGAAACTGTCAGCTACTCAATGACCAGAGTCGAGTCCCGATGTACCTGGATCTGCACACAAGGTGCAAGGGGTAACATGAGTACACCAACTCAGAAGTAACGAACCCATACTATGGGCTGAGAGATAGTGACAGACTAAAACTCAGAGTTTTCAATAAGCAGTGTACAGAAATTAGACATGCTAACAGTTTATCAGAAATCGAACAAGATATGCCAAGTAAACCCAGTATACTCTACATGCCAATATATGAATGTATGAAACCAGTGTGGGAATGCACACAATGCTCATAACTCTCACACAACGGTCCACTCAGTACCGTATATGGCTCTCAAGCCCAGGGAAGATCCATCCTGGAATGTACATAATCATCGATGACCGTAGTCACTCAGTACTGAGGAAAAAGCCAATTCAGCCCCACAGAGAAGATCTATCTCCGTAATATAACACTCTGACAAGATCCATGTCCAGGGAAGATCCATCCCTCACATATTATTGTAACGACCCGGTCTGTCGTTACATAGAACCTGCATTATTATTGCTGTTATTGCCTTGTCATGGAGTGGTTATTCTATTATTGATGTTTTAGAGTTGATACGCTTGAAATCGAAATGATTAAATGAGAATTCAGTCACTTAGTCCTTAAAAATAACCTTAAAATGAGAAAAGTCAACTAAGAGTTGACTTATTGGTAAATGACCTCGGAATGCGGATTTTATGGCTCGAATAGCTTCATTAGGTGATTTGGGACTTATGAGTGTGTTCAGAATAATTTTGTGATGTCCGATGTAGAATTAGGCTTCAATTGGCGAAAGTTAGTTTTTGGCGATTTTCGGTCGGCAGTGGAAAATAGGCTTTCGGGGTCGGAATGAAATTCTAACAGTTGGAACAGGTCCGTAATGTTATTTTGGATATGTCTGCAAAATTTCAGGTCAATCGGAGTTGTTTTGGATAGTTTCGGCATCTTTGGTGGATTTTAGAAATTTCAAAGTTCTTATGCTTGAATCCGATGTAAATTTGGTGTTTTGATGTTAGTTTTGGTATTTTGAGAGTGAAACTAAGTTTGAATGATCATATGTGATGTGTTGGTATAGTTGGTTGGGGTTTCAAGGAGCTCGGGTGAGTTTTGGATAGGTTTGGGCCGCGTTGTGCTCGTTTTTCTTATGCTCCGGCGTCGTTTCTTCAAGCATAAATGATATCATATTGAATAAATGAGCTCCAATTACTTCTTTGAATGAAGTATTAGATCCGTATCATAATTACGGACCCGTAGCAAAAAGAATCATCGAATTTGGGCATCGTATGAGGATTCTATGGCCATTTTACCAAGATTGCCCAGATTTTTCAGGTTAATGACGAAATTGCTCTTGACGGCGTATTAAAAACCTGTACTATTTGCAAATCTTAAAACCTACATATCTCCTTCATTATAAGGTCAAATTGAGTGATTCAAAAGCCTAAATTGATTAGAATTTCACAAGGAATCCATCAGGAGCAGTAAAACGCATGAACATCATATGTATAACGAGCAGTCCGAGTTTTCTTCTAATTTTTGAACAAGAAGAAGCTTTTGAGGCGATTTTTAAGAGAGGAAATCATTGTTCTTCATTGAGGTAAGGATTTCGGACCCTAAAACTTNTTGGGTTTTAGGGCTTGAGATTATGAGACCTTCAAGGTTCGATTTGAGGGGTCAAACGGACTCCGATTTTGGTGTTCTTTATATGTACGAAATCGTGTGAAGATGAAGAACACGTTTCTGTAAAAATTTCTGAGTTTCGGGATGCGGGCCCGGGGGTCGGGTTTTGACCAAATTCGGGTTTTAGGCTAAATTCGATATTTTTCAATTGGAATTCGTTCCTTAAGCATATATTGATGATAAAAATCTGAACGTGGTAGATTTGGAGCCTTCAGAGGTTGAATTGAAAGGAAAGCGTGTTGAGGAATATTTTTCGGGCTAGTTTTGAGGTAAGTAATGTCTTTAAATCCTGTCATGAGGGTATGAAACCCCGGACTATGCACCCTTTCACGGGTTTTGAGATAAAAAGGTGGAAACTTTGGAACATGTTTCCTATTTAGGCGACTATTGAGTTGCGAAACTGATTTTTAAGCCTTTGCTTAAATAGTATTTATATATTATGATATGTTTTGGGCTGTAAGCCATGTTTGGGGTCTAGTGCCGATTTGTTTACCCCTTGGGAGATGTTTTTACTATTTTTCTCACTGATATGTTATGATTTTTCACTCAGTCTTTTCTGTGAAATTGTTTTGACACTCAAAGTATTTTGATACTCTTTATTGAAAAATAAAACACTGTTTTTGGGTCGAGAACCCGGTATATTATGGCCTGAAGGGCAAATTGAGAATGTCTAATTGAGTGAGGCTGCTGGCCTATATTGTGAGGATGTTATGATATGAGTGAGGCTGCTGGCCTACATTGTGATGATGATATGATATGAGTGAGGCTGCGGGCCTATATTGTCTGTGATTTATGCCATGTTGTGGCTTATTATTGCACTTGGGCTGTAGGAGCCCCTTCGGAGTCTGAGTCCATTTCCAGTGAGCGCCGGAGAGGTGAGGAGGCTTCCAGGCCTTATGTTATTATTGCGCTTGGGCCGTAGGAACCCCTCCGTTGTCTGTAACACACCCCCAGTGAGCGCCAGTACCGATTGAGTGATGCCCGCGGGGCTTATGAGGAGTGATTGTGAGGATGCCTGATGGGTAGAGTGATGGTGAGGTTTCCTGATGGGCAGAGTGATTGTGAGGATGCCTGATGGGCAGAGTGATTGTGAGGA
>ML292327.1:13950-31688 GCA_005239495.1 Nicotiana undulata | reverse complement strand
ATGGCACGGCATCACCCTTCGTGCTTTTACTCTCTTCCTCACTATGCAAAACATGGTATAATCTAATGTTGTGATCGCGGGCAACCCAGCCCCCGCCCTATCACACCTACACACTATGCGATCGCGGGCAACTCTATGCGATCGCATAGAGTAAACTTTTCCCCTACCAACCTAATGTTGTGCGATCGCGGATATGCATATGCGATCGCACTGAAGAAAAGGCCTAACACCAGAAAACTAACAAAAACCAGATTTTCCTAAGTTTTCTCACCCCGTTAGCTACCCGAAACTCACCCGATCCCTCGGGTCTCAAAACCAAAAACACACACGACTCCCAATACATCCTACGGACTTGTTCAAGCATTTAAACCACCAAAATATCATCAAAATCATCAAATTAAACCTTAAAACTCATAGAATTTTCTCAAACTTCATAAACTTCTAAATTTCCCATTTTTAATCCGAATCACGTCATCTCAAGTCCGTTTTACACCAAATTTCACAGATAAGTCACATAACATATAATAAACTCGTTCCGGGCCTCGGAACCATAATACGGGCCCGGTAACGTGGTTTTCACATCAAAGTTCATTTTCAAAAATCTTTATTATTTTCAGAAAACAATTTTCTTTACTAATTCATTTCTCGGGCTAGGGACCTCGGACTTCGATTCCGGGCATACGCCCAAGTCCCATATTTTCCTACGGACCCTCCGGGACCGTCACATCACTGGTCTGGATCCGTTTACCAAAAATATTGACCAAAGTCAACTTTATTCAATTATTTCATTCAAAATTCCATTTTTATCAAATTTTTCACATAGAAGCTTCCTGGCTACATGCCCGCGCTGCGCACGCTTATCGAGGTGAGATTAACGGAGGCTTTCGGGGCCTCGAAACACAAATTTAGCTAGAGTTACTTAGGATGACCTTTTGGGTCGTCACACCATTTAACCTATACCCACTTTTTTTTTAAAGTTTTAACTTGTACCCACTGTTTAAACAACTTCAGGCATCTTTCTCCTCCTCCTTCGTTTTCTGAATGCTGAATATTGAGATATTATTGTGTGTTTAATCCTGATATATATCTGCTTGTCCGATTATGTTCAGTTTGATCTTATTTATAATAATTTAATCTCTTAGATATTTTAGCTTTACAGGCACATTAGTTTTTGGTTCTAATTTATCTGTAGTAACTTGTTTTCATGTCGAAAATATTTTTCATTCTTTAATCTTTGAAATAAACAACATCATAGCTTCTAATCATGATTTATTAAATTCATTGTTGTTTTAAAACTTCAGCTCTAAGAATGCTAAAGTTCAACAAATATAAACAAAAACTTCAGCTCCTAGAATGCTAAAGTTCAGCAAATATAAACAAAAATTTCAGCTCCTAGAATGCTGAAGTTTAGCAAATACAAAACAAACTTCAGCCCTGAAGTTCATCACAAACATAACAAAGCTTCAACTAAAATATGCTGAAGTTCAACAAATATAGAATGAAACTTCAGCTAAAACATGCTGAAGTTCAGCAAATACAGAACAAAACTTCAGCTAAATAATGATGAAGTTAAGCAAATACAGAACAAAACTTCAGCTACTAGAATGCTCACCACTAAAAAACAGCAAATTTGTGACCGTCAAATCAGTCGGAAATCGTGTTTTCTGACGGATTTCCAAGTGATAAGTGTTAGTCGGAAAACACGTGGTCACAAAAATATTTGCAACGAAATCAGTCGAAAATTTGTGACGGATTCAGTCGCAAACTGAAATGGGAACATTTGAAATTAGGCCATTTGCGACCAAATTAGTCGCAAATTTTTGACTGATTCAGTCGCTGACCTAAATTAAAAAAATAATTATAAATTAAAGGTTGCGATTGATTCCGTCAGAAACATAAAAAATAAAATTAATTTTTAGTTAATTATTCCGACTGGATCGATCGTAAATGTTGATTATTAATTAATTAAAAATATCGATATTTCTCCATTTGCGGCTGATTCACAAAATTTGATTAAATTCTGTTAGACATTTTCAATTTGCGACTGCAGTAGTCGCAAATCTAGGTAATTCCTGGTGAAATTTGCGACTGATTCAGTCGCAAATCTGGGCATTATTAAGAAAATTCTGCCGTTTTCTAGTTACACCACCTGCCAAATAAAACAGACAGCCAAACACCTATCAACCAAACAAAAACCTAATTATACAATCCAAAACCTAATATAACAATTCAAATCAAATTTACTACACAACGAATAGTAATATTTATATCAATTCAACCAACTAATCAAACAACCAACTATCAAGCAACATAAATTACACATTTCTCTAACTTCAACTCTAAAACATTCAAATTTCTTATTATGAATCAGTCCCCTCCTCCTGCTCCTCGGACTCAAACTCCATTGCAGCTCCTTTCTTGCTTTTCTTTTCTAACAATTTTTGGATCAAAGTCTGAGTTGCTTGAAATTGCGATATTTGATCCACTTTTTGACGCATAGCTTCCATGTCTTCTTGAAAAACTGATGCCCCAGTGAATAATGGTGCTGATGGACGACCGGAGGATGGTTGTACTCCAATCCGTAGACTCGACCTTTATTTATTATTTTCAGGAGAAATAAAGAAAAGAAGTAAAAGAAGTAAGAAAATAAACACGCAACTTTCATACATATACCGAAATAGATAATTACATAATATTTATACATTTATTCATGCCACCAGCCGCCTGTGTCCAAATTGCAGTCATGTCCTCCGGGGCCGGCTGAGTTTGTTGCCATGCATCAAGATCAATATGATACTTGTCCTAAAATGAACATAATACATGTTATATAAATAAAATAAACCAGGAGAAAAATAATATAGTGTTGGTGTTGGCATCATACAAATGTCTCTGAAGCACGCGATTCGACCCATCCTTCCCGTGTACCATCCTTCTTCTTCTTGTGGGTCTCCGCAAAGACCTCAGGATAAGTCACATCTCCCTCACGAACCTTTTTCTGAATATTATATTTATATATATATGTGTGTGTGTGTGTGTGTGTGTGTGTGTGTGTGTGTGTGTATGTATGTATGTATGTATATATATATAAAACTTAGAATATCTTGTAATGAAATTACCATTCTCAAACGATGGGCTGCAAAACTAATAGAATCCCAGTATGCAATGCTCCGTCCTTAGTAGAAGCTCTGTTTAACTTTGCATATTCACTCTTCTTCTTTCACTGAGGGGTGTTCCACTTCTCCAAGAGATGACC
This sequence comes from Nicotiana undulata, assembly GCA_005239495.1. Lineage (NCBI taxonomy): Eukaryota > Viridiplantae > Streptophyta > Magnoliopsida > Solanales > Solanaceae > Nicotiana > Nicotiana undulata. The sequence continues at coordinate 28,435 of ML292327.1, read as the reverse complement.
ACCAAAAGAATTATGAAAATCAACATCATTAACGCTATCAAGATTTTCCCCATGAGCAGTCCATACATAATAATTTTCCATAAATACCTTTTTAAAAAGATGACATGTAACATCATCTTCTCCCTATAACTTAGCACATTTGAATTTTACACAAGGGAACCTAATGGTTCTTTCTATACGAAAATCATCAAGTGTCCTTGCCTTAGCAATAAATCTATCAACCCCTTCTCTAAATTCATCCCTTAAACCCACACGATTAGGATGATTTCTATTATACATCCATCTATGATGCGCAAATACTAAGTTATATTCTTCCAAAGGTAATCTAAATAGTTTAATTATATATTTTACTATAATACTTGTGTAATTTCAATATTAATATGTACATTAAACAATTGTAAGACAAAAAAGTCCTAAAACATAAAATTTAATCTAATTTATTTCAAATTAGCATATGATAGTGCTCTAATACTTAATTGATTGCATTTTCTTAATTTCATTTCAATAATAAATAATATAATTAACACATAGGTAGGGCATGGAGAATTTTCAAACGAAAAGCCGAAACATAGAAGTATTAGCGGTTAAGTTATTTCTTAACTAACATAACTTGAATGTATAAAAATTCTAACTATTATAACCTGAATTATACGAAGTTTTAGCATTTAAGTTGTTTCTTTAGTTATTTTTTATATAAACAATTAGAATTATTTGTTTAACCAAAGAATGAGATTCTCGACCAAAGCTATTTTTAAGAAGAACACGAGTTTCTGATAACCAAGAGAATATGGAAATAATTATAAGTAAATTCGTAAATAGAAAGCAATAAAGATGCGCAGAAAGTAAGTATATTTCAATAGCAGTTCGAATGTGTCCTTACAAGTTATATTTTACTCCATTTTATAGGGAATTTCTTAATATAACGTCTACTTTTTTCAGTGATTGAGCATTAATGACTAATAATGACATTAATTTAACGTTACAATGATTAATCGTAAGTGTTGCGTGAAGATTATGTAACGTTTGGATCATTAATTGAAGATCCCGAATCTCCCCCGTATTTCCCCTTGATTCATTTTGACAGTGTCTCTTTATCTTCCCAATTAGGTTGAGATTCCCGTATCTGATGATCCCGTGGGTATGCTATTCTGTTCCTCTATATCTCGTACCTCTTTATAGAGTCTTTTCCAGTTGTCATGTTATCATTGCTCCACATAAATTGTTGAGTCATCATAATTGTTACACGTGTGAAGCTCATTTTTATCAATAAAGATACTCCCCCCACTTACCATTTATTTATCGATTAATATTTAGTAAGTGGATACTCATTTATGGCGGGAATATTTTGCCGCCGCTTCACTCGTACCATTGCATCCATCTCTGAATTTATACATCGCTTGTCACTTCTATTTAATGTCCATGCCACGTGGCATTCCCGGGTTGGTTTTGCAATTACTCAGCGCCTTTTAGGGCTTTTTGCGGCTGCATCAGTCACGAAGTGACAGCTTCAATTATGACTTTCACATCACTGTTTTTTCATTTTTTGACGGTTGCCTTCGAGTATAAATACCCCTTTTCCTTTCTTTACTTTCACCAAAAACTTCTGACCTTCTTTCTTTATTTGTAAATTCTTTATTCTTCGTAAATATGTATTCCTCAAACCAACAATCTAGAAAAGTCATTAATGTAGATGAATTGACTCCCTCTTCTACTCCAACACGGAGTAGGAGAGGCGGTAGGCTTAGGAGCTTAGGTTCTTCTTCTTCTCATGTTACTCCTCCATCTTCTTCTAGGTCTTCTGTTTCTTTATCTTCTTCAAGGGATAGGGCTTCTAGATCTTCATCAAAGAGTAGAGAACATAGTGAACCGCTTCGCGAGTCGAGGGTCGATGAAATTATCCCTGTGGAGTTTTCTTTCGCCAAGGATAGTCAGTCCATGAGTGAAAAGTTTTCTTCAATGTCTTCGCATGACAGTGTTGACCTTTATCCTACTGAGATAACAGAGGGCTTAGTGTCTCTTGTACGCAAGGATTGTTATTGGAAGCCTGATTTTCATGTTGTTGTTCCCAACGATAACCAAAGGATAACCTCTTACATGACTGGGTACTCTTTTGTTTATACATATCCCTTCACATTAGGATTCAAGCCTCCCATCGACCCTGTTATCATCGAGTTTTGTCGATTCTTCAAAATTTGTCTAGGACAAGTCGGTCCTCTCGTTTGGCGAGTAGTTGCGTGCCTTAGGTATTTGGCCAATTTAGCTTCCTTACCCTTTACCTTGCATCATCTTATTCACCTCTATTCTCCGATGCTTTTCTGTCAAGGAGTGTTCACTCTTGCGGCTAGGAGTAAAAGGGTGTTAGTTACTCCAGATGATGACAAGGATAGAGGGTGGTATGTCTGGTATGTTGTTGTCCCTACTGCAGGTTTAGTATGTGAAGAAAAACTCCCCTTCCCCGAGAAGTGGAATCTTGCACGTGAGTACAGTTTTGCTCACTTTCCTTTCCTTTGCTTTTGATAAATTATCAGTTCCGTGACTGTTTTCTTTTCCTTTGCAGCAACCATAGGAATCGTTGAGAATGTCTCCAATTTTCGTGGTTGGGTGGAAAAACTCTTGTTGATTTCTCCTTTAGAAGAACGTTCGTGGAAGTACCTCTATGGGAGGTTTGGTTGGAAGGTTAAGACCCACGGTAAGTGAAGTTTTTTTGTTTTTACCTCTTCCCTTTTTGAGCTTGATCTGATCCCTTTCATTTGTTAAAGTTTCCTGCTCGTGGAATTTCTGCTGCGGCGGTGTCCGCTTCAAGGTTGTCCTTGGAAAAGGCTCAGGAGATCATTGTTGGTTCCTCCTCATCGAAGAGAAAAGCAAGTGGGTCCAGGACCTTAAAGGAGGAAGAGGAGGGTTCGCTGGTCCACAGGTCACGTAGGAGGAGGGTTGTCTCTGACGACGAGTCTGCACCCATTGCTGATCCTCCCGTTCCTGAATCCGAACTTTCTGCCCCCGAGGATGCAACTCCCTCTCCTGTTCGTGAATCCATTGTTCCGTCAAGGTTTTGGTACCATTTCTGATGAATCTCCCCTTGATATTTTCTCTCCCCCTGCTTCTAAGCAAATTCCTTCAATTGCCCCCCTTGATGCTTCTGCTCTCGTGGTTGTTATTTCTCTTCCTACTCCCGTTGTTGTTTCTGTTCCTCAATCTTCTCCATTTGTGGCTCCTTCACCCGCCCCCACTTTCATGCCTTCTGCTGTTGAAGTAGGGTCTTCCAGCAGGGGGTGATGAAACAAGTTACAATAGAGGTTCCAGCAATGGGCAGCCTCTTGAAAAAGTCGTGTCAGGCTGATGTATGGTTAAAGCCATTGATAGTCCCGACTGAGAAATCTAAGCTGGAAAGCCACAGTACCCTAACTTGGATGAACGAGATTGTGCACTCGTCCTTAATGGTAAAACTTGTTTTTCATACGTACTTATATATACTCTTACCATATCTAATTTATCTTTTTATGTAGATCAATCTTGTAGGCATAGAGTTAATGAAGAGAGTCGTTCAGATGGAGCAAGCAGTAAAGGATTTCCATACCGAGGCTATCAATTAGAAGGAGCAGTATGAGAGTTTACCGCTTGACACAGAGGCAATGGAGGAGGAAAAGTGTACCTTGGATCAGCGAGTTAGAGTTGTTGCAGCAGAATTGGCCGTTGAGAAGGCGTCTTCGAACCAGGAAGGTAAGGACAAAAGTGTCCTAGAGTCTTCATTCGCAGAGCAACTTTCCCGTGCCACAGAGGAGATTAGGAGCCTGAAGGCTTTATTGTACCAGAAGGAGGTGTACTCTGGTGAACTTGTACGATTTCTCACCTAAACCCAGGAAGACCTCTGTAACTCTTTAGAGAAGGTCCGGTTCCTGGAAAGATCCGTCATTCCTTTGCAGGCCTCTCACGATGCTGCTGTGGCTGAAACTGATGAGTTAAGAGATGAAGGTGAACAGTGGGAGAAATATTATGAAGCTCTTGAAGACAAATCAACCGTCGATGTTAGATGGGCTTATCTGAATTCCCGTCTTGACACATTGACAAAAATGGGCCAAGAGGGTTTTGAATTGGAAGCCGAAATTGCTAAAACCAAAGAAACGATTGAGAAGTCTCAGCAAAGTCAGAACCTTTATTGACCTAAGATTGAGGTACCTGCTGCCCGTGTCTCTCAATCTCAAGCTGCTCCTCCTGCTAGTGAAGACATCCCCCCATCTGGAAAAGTTTAAAGAACTTGATTATCCTTTTTTATTTTATTTGTAACAATTGGTGGTTACCCCCAATCCCATTGGTGGTAAAGTTGGATCCTATGTAAGTCCCCAACTGACAACTTAGGGGAAATCAATGTATAAATTAATTCGGCTTAGACTAAGTTAACACTTAGTTTATTTTGCCGTAATATATTAATATCAATATTAGCATGACTTTAGCTTTCTTTGAGTTTTTGTTTTACTCTTAAGTCTTTGCATGCTTTCTTTTTGAGGTTTTTGGTTTACCTCTGAATTTTTGAATTTGCATTAAATAATGCTTAAATTTTTTGAGGTTTCTGGTTTACCTCTGAGTTTTTGACTTTGCATTAAATAGTGCTTAGATTTTTCGTACCTTTTCGTTAATAGGTACGATTCATAAAAGAGGGCCCTTTTATGATCGACACTTAATGAAGAAGACGTCTCAACTTCATAATGGTGTAAATATACAAAAGAGAGATAGGAATTTCACATGTTTTTCTTTAACAATGTTTTGAAGAAAGTTTTTGCATTGTTTCGAATTTTCATAACATTTCACATGTGTTTGTGCATCGTCTATAACTCATTTTGTAACTATTTTTTCTTTCAACAGATTTGATATGAAATTGTACTCGTAACTATTTTTCTTCTGCAACAGTTTTTTCGAATTAGTACAAGGGAATAACTGTTTTCGTTTATAATAATTTTTAAATATAAGGATATGAATTTTTATCCATAACTGTTTTTATTGATAACGGTTTTTAAATGAATACAAGGGTAATGCTTTTTCATCTGTAACTATTTTCATTCACAACAGTTTTTTGAATAAGTACAAGGATAATGATCTTTCATCCATAACTGTTTTCATTTACAACAGTGTTTTGAATAAGTCAAAGATGTGCATTTTTACCCGTAATTAATATTCTGCATTTAACCTGAATATTCGTTTACATTTACGAATATGTTTTTCGGAGGTTTTGAATCAGGCTTTGTGTTTTTGTCTTTGGCTCTTTGATTTTTCTCATAGTACTTGACTTGTTGGGAAGATGAATCTTCAGGCTTGAGCTTTGACTTTTTGATAGTTTTCTTTGCTTCTTCTTTGCCTTCCATACTGTAGAGTCCCCCAAGTGTTTGAGCTTTGAAGAATGAAATTTCGAGCACTTGACTATTCTTTCCTTGTGGTCCTTTTCCTGAAAAGAAAAAACATACGGGACTCGAAGGTATATAGTTTTAGATGATGACTGCTTAACCCTTAAAAACGTCCATCAGAAAGTTGTAACCCTCGACCGAGAATTCAATTACTTCCTCGCGTCTATGAAGGTCTAATATCATCATTTGGTGATGGGTTAGCTTTTTGCCTATCATCTAAAAAAGTTAGTACAATTTTAACTGTACAAAATTAAAATCGGATGTAATGATATCTGACCGGGGGTATTCCTTTTACTCAAAAGTAATACTTCTTCAAATGAACATCATTCCAACTAGTTGGTAAGATTCTGTCGCTCATAGCCTCCAACTCATAAGCGCCTTTTCCTGCGATGCCACGGACTTTGTAAGGTCCTTCCCAATTTGGATTTAGGTTTCCTACATCAGCTTCCTTTGTTGATTGGAAGACTTTTTTGAGAACGAAGTCCCCAATTTTAAAATATCTAAGGTGAGCTATTCTGTTGTAATATCGCTCTATAATTTGTTTTTGGGCTGCCATACGTATTAGTGCATCTTCTCTTCTTTGCTCGAGCAAATCCAGATTTGTCCTCAACTCATCGTTGTTTGTTTATTCCGTTGACGTTGTGAACCTTGTGCTTGGTTCGCTGATTTCCACCGGTATTACAACTTCTGAACCGTAAACAAGCGCGAATGGATTCTCTCTCGTGGCTGTTTTTGCTGTAGTTCTGTAGGCCCATAATACTGTTGGTAGCTCATCTGGCCAGTTTCCCTTGGCTTTTTTCCAACCGTTTCTTTAGGTTGTTGATGATGACTTTGTTTGTTGACTCGGCTTGCCCATTATCCACGTGGTCATATGGTGATGAAGTGATTCGTTTGATTTGTCAACTTTCGAAGAATTCTGTGATTTGTGAGCCTATGAATTATGGGCCATTGTCACATACGATCTCCTTAGGTATTCCAAAGCGGCATATTATATGTCACCATATGAAGCTTTTCACTTCTTTTTGTCGCACTTGTTTAAAAGCGTTTACCTCAACCTACTTCGTGAAATAACCAGTTAATACGAGTAAGAATCGTACCTTTCCTTTAGCTGGGGAAATGGGTCCTACTATGTCCATGCCTGATTTCATGAATGGCCATGGTTATACCACTGGGTGAAGTAACTCTGCTGGTCGATGCATGTCGTTAGCATACCGTTGGCATTTGTCGCATTTAGCTACGAAATTCTCAGCCTCTTCTTCCATTTTGGGCCAATAGTACCCTACTCTGATTAGGGTTTTGACCTAGGATCTTGCTCCCGCATGGTTTCCGCAGTGTCCTTCGTGTACTTCCTTCATTACGTACTCCGTTTAATTGGGTCTGGGGTACTTTGCTAAGGGACCTCCAAACATTTTACGGTATAAAGTATCACGAATGAGGAAGTACCCTGCAGCTTTCCGGCGAAGTGCTTGATCTGCTTTTTTATCTTCTGGTACAGTACAATTCTGCAAAAAATATACAATTTCGTTTCTCCAATCCCAGGTCAAGTTGTTAAATGTTACCTCATTTTTGTCCTGGTCGATTGCTGAATGAAATAGGTGTATGACAATTACATTGTCTTTATTTGTTACGTCAGTAACTGCTATGAGGTTATCTAATGCATCCGCTTGTGCATTTTCCTCCCTGGGTATTTGCATAACTTTCCATGTCAGGAATTGCCTTGCTATGTCTCGAGCCTTTTCTATATATTGTTGCATCCGAGCCTCTCTAGCGGTATAAATCTCCTACATCTGGTTCACCACTAGTTGAGAGTAACTTTTGATCACGATCTGCTCAATCGAGAGTTCTCGTGCCAGTTTAAGCCCTGCAATGACAGCTTCGTACTCTACTTCATTGTTAGTTATGGGATAACATTTAATGGATTGTCGTATCTTTTCACCCGTAGGTGATATTAAAATAATTCCCAAATCGGATCCTTTTACATTAGAAGAGTCATCAGTAAATAGGGTCCATATTCCTGGATTAGCCCCATTAAAGAGTTGTAACTTTTTTTCCACTTCAAGGATTATGCTAGTATTAAAATTAGCGACGAAATCAGCTAAAATTTGAGACTTTATTGCAGTCCTAGGCTGATATATTATATCATGTTCGCTTAATTCTATTGCCCACTTAGCTAATCTCCCTGATAAATCTTGTTTATGCAAAATATTTTTCAATGGGTACGAGGTCACAACAGTGATTGGGTGACATTAAAAATATGGTCTCAACTTTCTAGCTGTCATGATTAAAGCTAAGGCTAATTTTTCTAGATCAGGATATCTAGTTTCAGCATCTAATAAACACTTGTTTACATAATAAATTGGAGATTGTTTACCTTTGTCTTCTCTTACCAGTACTGCATTTACGACAATTTCTGCAACGACAAGATAGACATACATCCTTTCCCTCTCTTTTGGCTTAGACAACAACGAGGGTTTTGATAGATATGGCTTCAGATCTTTGAGTGCTTGTTGACATCCTTCAGTCCATTCGAACTGATTATGCTTTTTTAGAACTGAAAAGAATGTAAAACTCTTCTCCGAAGACTTGGAGATAAATCTTCCTAAGGCTGCAATTCTTCCTGTTAAACTTTGAACTTCTTTTTTGCTCGTAAGTATATTGGGTATTTCATCAATAGCTTTAATCTGAGAAGGGTTTACTTCTATACCCCTATTTGATACAAGGAAACCCAAAAACTTACCTGATTCAACGCCAAAAGCGCATTTTTCTGGATTCAGTTTCATGTTATACCTGTGTAGGATTTCAAAGGTGATTGAAAGATGCTAAAAGTGATCTTCCACTTGTGTTGATTTTACCAACATGTCATCAATGTATACTTCAATGGTTTTCCCCAGATGTTCCCGGAACATCGTGGTCACTAGCCTTTGATACGTGGCTCCAGTATTTTTCAGGCCAAATGGCATGACTTTGTATCAATAAGTCCCCCTCACGTATTGAACCAATTTTTAAGAGTTTCTGTACCTCTTCATCGATCACTTGGTTTTTGAATGGTCCTTGTTTTCTTTTCTTTTTCTTGACAGGTACGAAGGATGGATCTTCATTTAGTTTATGATTCATCACTTCCGGAGGTATACCTATCATGTCTGAATGGGACCAAGCAAAATAATCTGCATTAGCTTTTAAATATTCAATTAACTTACCTCTTCTCGTTGGGCTTAGCCTCGTGCCTATATAAACTTTTTGCTCAGGCTCTTGCTCGAACAGTGGGATAGCTTCGAGATCTTCAGTTGTTGTTTTAATATGCTTGTCCTCTTCTGGTTCCTGAATGACACCGGGTCTGGAATCCATGTCCGTGTGTTTTGATGTTGCTTTGGTAGTGATCTGATTCACCTTCTCGTGGTTATCTTCTTCCGTACTTGTTTGGGTGATTTTCTCATCTTTTTATTCTTCTGGTACCTCTTTATTTTTAGAGTGTACCAAGGAATTTATATTCCTTGAGGTCTGTTGATCGCCTCGAATCTGTTGAATTTCCCATTTGGAAGGGAATTTAATTACCTGATGTAAGGTGGATGGTATTGCTTCCATATTGTGGATCTATGGTCTCCCCATGATTACATTGTAAGCCATATCGGTATCAATGATTTGTAATTTTGTATTCTTGATTACTCCTTCAGCATAGGTACTAAGCTCAATTTTCCCTTTTGTTATTACCGTAGAGTTGTCAAACCCTGATAAGGCTTGTACTTTTGGGATTATTCGATCCTCTATTAGCTTTTCTGCCACAACTCTCAACAAAATAATGTTGACTAAGCTACCTGGATCAATCAACACTCTTTTTACGTTAGTGTTATGCATAAGTAGGGATATTACCAGTGTATCATTGTGAGAGGAGCAGCAATCCGTTGATATTTGTTTCGTCGAACGATATATTGTCTGCTTCCATGTCTTCACGAATCCTCTTCCCGTGTGTAATGGTGAATTTTGTTGTTCTTTTGCAGACTACTCCGTTCACCTCCTCTCCTCCGTGTACCACGTTCACTGTTCGCTTCAGAGATGGTGGTTTTGGGGGCTCTTGCATGTTCTTCATGTATGCTTGTTATCCTTTTTCACTAAACAATTATGTTAGATAGCCTTATTTTAATAATTGTTCTACCTCACCTTGCAACAATTTGCAATATGATGTTTTGTGTCCATGATCATTATGTAATTCCCACCAGAAGTCTGGATTCCTTCTGTTTGGATTTGATCTCATTTCTTTGGGCCACCGAACTTTATCGCCCATGTTTCTCAGTACTATAATTAATTCAGAGGTACTTACATTGAAATTGTAGTCCCCAATTCTCGCGTTACCTCTATCCCGTTCCTTTCTGGATCTTGAGGAGGATGAGCTCGTATCTCTACTTGACGGTCTATATTCTGACCGTGTGTTTTCAATCCTGGAATGAGTTTCTCGTCCTGTAGGTCCCAAATATGGGTCGTACTTGTTCTTACCTGATCTCCTTTCTGGTTCGAAGTGTCTAGAACTGGTTCGATCTTCAGCTTTTGATTGAAAAACATTATCTTCTTCTATTCATAGCTTGGTACTATACCTGTTGTAGACATCGTTCCATGTCGTAGTTGGGAATTCTCTCAAGCTTTCCTTGAGTCTTCTCGTGGCTTCTGAGCTTTTGTCATTTAAATTGCTTGCGAATTCCATTGCTGCCCGATTGTCAGGTACCCTCGGTAGCAGCATTATTTCTCGTTGAAACCTGTCTACAAATTCACGAAGCAACTCCGCATCTTCTTATTTTATTTTGAATATGTCTTCCATTCTTTTTTGACTTTTTGTGCACCGGAATGTGCTTTTGTAAAAGAATCTGGTCTTGCTTCGAGGGACTCATTTGGAGTATCTCTACTTCCTGAGTTTTCTAATACAGATTGTGGATTTTCCACAGTTGTGGTGTTGTTAGGAGGAGGTGTAGGTGATGCGACCGGTAGTCCCCTCACGAAAGCTTTCAAGGCTTGAGTCACATATTCACTAACCATTTGTTTTATAATATCTTGTTCTCCTACTTGTTCATTCCCATTGTGATTATTGTTTTGAGTCGTAGATCTTTCTGGGAAATTTTTCCTTGAACCTCGTGGGGATCCTGAAGGTGATGGAACTGGGGTTCTAACCCTCTGTTGGTTGTTGTCGTTGACATTCGACATAATTCACAGAATGTTATTTGAGAAAAAATAAAGATTATCAAATTTCTGGTAACATAACTAATTTGTTTAACCAAAGAATGAGATTCTCGGTCAAAGCTATTTTAAAGAAGAATACGGGTTTCTGATAACCAAGAGAATATGGAAATAATTGTAAGTAAATTCGTAAATAGAAAGCAATAAAGATGCGCAGAAAGTAAGTATATTTCAATAGCAGTTCGAACATGTCCTTACAAGTTATATTTTACTCCCTTTTATAGGGAATTTCTTAATATAATATCTACTATTTTCAGTGATTGAGCATTAATGACTAATAATGGTATTAATGTATCGTTACAATGATTAATCGTAATTGTTGTGTGACGATTATGTAACGTTTGGATCATTAATTGAAGATCCCGAATCTGCCATGTTTTTCGCCTTGATTCATTTTGACCGTGTCTCTTTATCTTCCCAATTAGGTTGAGATTCCCGTATCTGATGATCCCGTGGGTATGCTATTCCATTCCTCTTTATCTTGTACCTCTTTATAGAGTCTTGTCCAGTTGTCATTTTATCATTGTTCCACATAGATTGCTGAGTCATCATAATTGTTACACGTATGAAGCTCATTTTTACCAATACATTATTATATTGCAAAAAAGTTTAACAAGTATTTTTACCACGAGTTCTAAACAAGAATTGATATAAACAAGTATTAAACAAGAATTTACATAAACAATAGAAAATATCTAATTAATCTAAACAATTAAATTTTAACATCACTATATACATTTTTTTGCAAAAATTATTGCTAATTTATCTATACTATATTTGCAAATTATATAGCTTATTTGTACATACTATTTTGCTAAATTAATGCAAAACAAACCTGGAAAATGAACCAACGGATCTGTTGCCAAACCACCACCGGAGGGGAGATGAGACGTTGTATTCCAGCACCAAAAATGAGTTAAACAACATAGGAATAAAAACAATTGGGGAGGGGGCGGTTGGATGGGGGGCGGGGGGCGGAAGGAGCGGGTGAAGGAGGGGGAGTGAGATAGAGGAAAATCATACCTAATATAGTTAGATTAGAGGATAATATTAACAAATAGACCGGGTGGGGGGCAGAAGAGGAGAGAGGAGGAGAGCGAAAAAAGTTAGAGAAGAAAGAAGTAAGAAGAAACAACGGGTAGGGTGTATTACAAAAAAAGATTTGCGACCGAATCGGTCGCAAATTTGAAATTTGAATTTTCAAATTGCGACTGATTCAGTCGCAAATACCGTTGACTAGTCAAACCTCATTTTAATTGCGTATTCCCACCAAATCAGTCGCAAACTTTAGTTTTATGTTATTTAAATTTGAAGAGTTGCGACAGATTCAGTCGCAAAACATAAGAAATATTTTCGCGATATTTTCCACGTAATTGAGCGACCGAGTCAGTCGCATTTTTGAGTCAAAATTTTAAAAAAATAAAGATGTATTTTTAATAAAGTTTCCGACCGAATCAGTCAAAAATTGTGACCAAATTAAATCGATCGGAATTACTCAGTCGCAATTTTGCTATTTTTTAGTAGTGGCTGAAGTTAAGCAATTACAAACAAAAACTTCAGCCAACACATGTTGTTTTATTGAACTGGAGTTTGCCATTTGTATGAACTTAAGTTTGCACGATTGTCTTTGCAAGTCATGCCAAACTTCATGTAAAAATATCTGAGTTTTGCTACACTTCAAGCAAAAAAATTTGCTACTTCAAGCCCGTATGCCTGAAGTTACGCGAAAAATGCGTACGGTTGCAATTTTTTTGTAAAATAGATATAAGTTAAAACGTGACCTAAAAAGTGAGTATGGATGCTAAACCCCGCCAAAATTGGGCAGTACTCTATTCAGCCCCACCAATTCTGGAAATTAAAGAGTTAAAACATTGTACAAGATTGATTATTTATAAGATCCTAATATTTCAAGGATTTAGCGCAGTTACTTTGGCAAAAGTTACAATACTAATTTGGATAAAATATTGACACCATACTCCAGAAAAAGTTGCACCAGATTTTCCTACTTTTCCCTTCTTAATACTAAGAGGATTAAAAAAATTAGTTTGTTTTAAAGTTGAATGTTACTCCTCCTGTCCAAGATAAGTAATTTTTAGCTTTTTTTTTGTGATCCAAAATAAGTGATTTTTTCAGATTAAAAATGAATTAATTATTTTTTCCTATGTTGTTCTTGGAGTAAAAAAATATTGGAATATGTGTTAGGAGTGTTTATGTAAGATAGTAAAGGTTAATATGATCAATTTCATTGCTAATTAACGTTAAAAGGTGAATTTCTTAATATGTATGAAAACATTCAAAAAATCACTTATTTTAGTGCGAAGCAGTACTTTTTATAATATCAAAGACAAACTTACTTAAATGAAACTAAAAACTGTAACTTATATTTACAAAGTTTGAAAGCTACATCTTGTGAAACTTTTTGCTTGTGGTGCTCTTTTTTTAGACAACTAAGAATGGAAAGGAGTCAACTTAACTAAGTCAATCATGATAACTAATTTAATTTGAGGAAGCCATTTTCATATCCAAAGTAAACAAATTTAAATGATAAAGCAGATGATTTTTCTTTGTGGGGGTAAGGTATTAGGTATGGATTTTCAAATGATTTGGACCAAGGATAGTGTGCATAAACTAAAATCCACGATGTAGAATTTATGTATTTTACCGTTCTAGATATCTTTAAAAAATAAACACGAATTCGATTGGTATTTAAGGGCATATACTTATGTCTTGCAATATATACAAAAGATATTAGATGGTGTTATAAAGTGGTGCAGGAGTAAACTATAGGAAATACACTTTAATATATTCTAATTAAAAAAAATAAACAAACAAAATGATTGTCTTACTTGAGCTCCACTAAGAACAAATTTTAGTTCGTGCCAGCATAACTGCCTTAGCAAAACCACACATAGATTTGGACTGTTTTATGCTAATTAAAAGTTGTATTATCATTTAATCTTTTCTTTTTTCCTTTGAAAAATAACTGTTTTTTTTTTTTTTTTTTTTTTTTTTTTGGAGAATTGGGATAGGGGAATGGCTTGTAAGCTATAAAAATAAAATGCTATCATCTCTTAACTGTTGCGCCAAGGAAAAAATGCACCTCAATAAAAGTTCAACAGTGAAGAAGTAAACTTTCCTACTTTTTACTTTTTTTGGTGGCAAAGAATGATTAATTTAAATAAGCAGCGAAGGAAATTAGAATTATTGCATATTTTTTGCTTTTGATTTCTTATTTGGCACTTAATCAGTTGTTAAGCAAGTAGATAACTAATGGGCTTCTTTTTTTCTTGTAAGACAAGTATATTGCGTGGTGGTGCGTGACTGCTTTTGTCTGGAAATCAACATTCAGTTGAAAGTGTAGTTTAATTATGACCAGTTTGCTTTTGTCTGTTCGGAATAGTATGGTGAATTAATCTTGTAAAAGAGAAAGTAAGAAAGGAAACAGATTATTATATAATTTATTATTATGCATAATGACTGTCATTACTTTAAAAAATTGCTAGTATCTTGCTGAATAAAAAACCGGTGAGACCTAGAGCCCGTTTGGATGGGTTTGTTGTAAGTGGTTTTTAAGCCGAAAGTCATAAGTTAGAAATTCTAGTTTTTGGCTTTTGGCTTATTTTCATCATTTTAGCTTAAAAACAAGTGCTTAAAAGTACTATTTTACTTTAGCCAAACACTATAAAATGACTTAAAAGCTATTTTGGCTTAAAAACACTTAAAATAAGTCAATACAAACGGGCTCCTAGTTCAATTTGTTAAGCTAAGATGATGTAACTAAAAGATTTTTTTTTGGGGGGGGGGGGGGGGGGGGGGGGGAAATGTTTTGTGAAAAAACCCTCTTTTACAACCAAGTTGTTTTTAAATAAAAA
>ML292327.1:0-13909 GCA_005239495.1 Nicotiana undulata | reverse complement strand
GGGGGGGGGGGGGGGAGGAGGGGAGATCGTATGTGCAAAAGACCTGCTTTACAACGACGTAGTCTTTAAGTTAAAGAAAAATCAAAATATTTACTATTGTCCCATTGACATTTGATATTTTGACACTAGTATGTGATTAAAGTTGGTATTAACTCTTAATTAAATGCGTAATTAAAAATTTAATTATAAGTGTGTACGGGTAAAATCAGGAGTAAAAGTTTTCCCCGATTTCCCGATGAAAGAATAAAGGGGAAGCACGGCTCGACATAATTTTAATCGGGGCCAGGAATCCCTCGTATCGAGATACATGAAGAATAAACGATGTATCTGAGATCGAACATGGCAAAGCTGTTTGACAAAAAAGTATTGTACTCTTTGTTAAACTAATTAAATGATAACTGAGATGAAAGGTGAATCCTAGTCAAGCATAATAATTCTTAGTTCTAGCTTAGAGTTTGGGTAACACCGTTTATTTAATGCACAAAATCGTTTAACCAATCATTAAATGTGCACTTTAGAGAGTAAATGGAGAGTGAGTAATGAACTATAAATAAGAGAAATGGCAATAAATGTAAATAGAAAGAACACTTCACCCCAATATCAAATGATGTGGAAGATTCTTCCTTATGACAACGAAATATGACAATAAATAAGAATATAAGCAATGCTTTCTTGGATCATGTGAGTGGAAAGAAAGAATAATCGATAGAATCACTGTGGAAAGATGAACTTTGTATTTTCTCTCGAGAGTCAACTCCTTACAATAATTTTCTCAGATTCAATCTCACGTGCCCCTTTTCTTCTCCCTCTTTCTATTTATATGGGATATTATCTAAAACCCCTAAAAAGTACAACAAAGGGAATATCTAGGAAAATATTCCTGTCACTAGTTCCAAGACTATACTAGCCGTTATTCATACTCTTCGCTACTCGACCTCGACCTCTACGGCTTGCTCAGCGACTGCTCATAAGTGGGCTTTGGTCGACCTCGTCCTATCCGCCCAAATCGGAACACGGTCTTTCCACGCCCAAATTCCTCAGCAAGATTTTGACCCATACAGTTAGTCTCTCAGCTTGTCAGGGTCGCCTTCTGGTCGGCCCCTATGAGCGGACCTTTCCAGTCGGCGATTGGTGAAGAAAGTTTTGGCGTGGTGATCAAGTGGAATTGTCCTTTGCCGAAGTAATGACGTGTCGCTTTGAGATTCATGAGTCATGGAGTTGGTGTAGGATGACATCACAACGCATGCATCATCATTGTGCATCTTCCCGATGTGTTACCTCGTTCTTTGAGTCCCTATCGTTTCGATTCTAGGGCCACTGGCGGTTACTTGCATCGATTCGAACGCCCATGAGGTATATAAATAAGGAGGGGGAAACTTCTCAAAGAAACTTTTGCACTCTTCTAGTTTCTTCAGCTTTACACTTGCTTTCGTTTCCCCTTCTTGTGTTCTTGCTTTCTGTCACCGTTGCCATTGCCACCCCTTCTTCTTTTTCTGTCTCCTTCTATAACACATCATCGGAAAATGTATATCGTAACCCCCAACACTGAGATAGTTTCCGACCCTACACTATTATCGATGGTCGTGCCTTCTGGTGGCAGAGAATCAACGGTGGTAGAGGATGAAAGCTTTCCCACTATGGATGATATCATTCCTCGCAACCCTACTTCCAGGTCTGACTTCTCTAAGGAATCCACCATTGAACCAGGGCCTGCGAAGTCGGAGATGGAGGCGAAGCATCTTTCCGCCCTTAGGACCAAGTACGACATTCCAGCCCACGTTGACCTGGTTCCACCCAGGGACGACGTGATTCAAGTTCACAGTCCTGGGTATTGTGCGTTCTACGCCTACCCCTTCCATATAGGCTATTCTTTTCCTCTTCCTCTGTTGGATGAGGAGTTCTGCCGCTACTACCATATCTGCCCGGCATAACTCTCTCCCTACCTTTACAAGATCTTCCTTATGTTGGCGACGTTTATGCAGCTCGCCGGCTGCGAAGTCTTTATCTGCCATCTTCTGCATCTCTTCGGGCTTAGCTTCCATAGGGGCACGATGAATTTACCTCCGCCACCGCAAAACCAAAGGTATGGTGGAGGGAATGGATGACCGGACGAACCGCTGGTTTTGGGCCCATTATTTCTTTGGTAAAACCGAGCACGTGGTGGAAAACCCTAGCGACTTTCCTGAACAATGGAATTTTGCTCGTAAGTATCGTTATTTGGAGTACGTTCTTCCCTTCTCGTCGTGATTCATTACCTGTTACATCGTTTTTCCCTTTGCAGCTTAGAGGCATCCCCCATCTCTGGTCACTGACATCAGTGATTGGATGGACCATATTTGCCTCACATTGTCGGGATCCGTGATTGGGGGTCTTTCAACAAGAGATTCGGGCTCAATCCCTCGATCGGTAAGTCGGGTTTCACCCTTATAACTATTTCGATTTTGCTGTGATGCATTTTTTGTTTACGGTTTTCCTTTGATGCTAGGTCGGAGAACTTCTAAGAAAGTGAAGGCTCCTGTCCCCACATTCCGGCAGGCGGTTGCTTTGGCCAGGATACAGTTCGTTTTGGCCGAGTCTGTGCAAAATACTTCTTCCTGGACTTCGGTGTTAGGCGAGCCTGATCGTCAGATGGTTATTCCATCAGCGGAGGTCTCAGCCTACCCGATATTTAATTTAGTGGATGAATCTTCTCAGGTCGAAGATGAAGAGGCCCCACTGAAAAGGCGAAAGATAGTGGCTGATGGCGGAGTAATCGAGGACAGGGGTCCTGCGAGGGATGAGCCCGAGTTGACTGTGGTCAAACCGGGGAGTAATATGTCTTTGGACGTGGAGGACCCTTTCCTCTCTTCATTTTCCTCTCTTTGTTCCTCCACTGAAAACAGGACCCTTCACGCGCTCCGAGATTCTGACCTGTCACTGGGCATACCCGGGATGGCTTTGAGGGTGAGTTTCTTTTGTCATTTCTATAACTTGCGTCTTTTTCCTCTTTCTACCTTCCCTAATTTTCTTCTTACTCTTTTTTTTAGACTTTCATTCTGGAGATCGAGAGTGCTCGCCGAGAAGAGAAGCGGAAGGTTGTTTTTCAGAAGATGGTTTCGAAGTACGTCCATTGTCGTGACAAGTATCGTGATATGCGTGCACGACTTAGAGCAGGTGGTCATCTCCAGGCCCTTAGAGACGAATTTGATCAGAAGGACGAGGAGCTTGTGTGAACTATTTGTAGATGCAGGAAGCTCGAGGGGTTTCTTAGGGCCAATGACAATGAGCTCGAGGTGAGCAAGGGGGTCATGGACGAATGCGTCGACCTTCAAGCGCGAGTGGCGACCTTACGGGCTGAGCTTGAGTAAAAGCTCCATTAGAGTTGCCGGCTTGAGTAGTGATTTGACTGAGAAGGCGGCAGAGTTGGAAAGAGCCGAGGAGGCCAGTGTAGCGGCTTGGGGAAAGGTAGTGGGATTAGAGGACTCTATCCGCGTCCTTAGGTCTGAACGTGCAACTGATGCAGAAATAGCTGCGCTAAGGGAGGCGTGGCTTGATGAGCGAGTTGGTGGGATCGAGAGAGATGTTTCGAGCCTAAGTGAGCAAGTTGACGCTCCTGAGGTTGAGAAGGCACGGTTTCTGGCTTGACCTTCTTTCTCTCATGCTTCCACGTTCCCCAACATTCCTCGTGATTTATATGAGATGTGGATCCATGCCGAGGCAAAGCTGGACTTTTATAGGAACTTGATGTTGGCGGGGAAGGTTCCTGAGGCTGACTTTGAAGATGCTCGTGTTAAGGCACGTGATGCCATGCTTGCCTGTGGTTATGACTCTGCCACGCCTGGGAACGAAGACGACGAAGAGGACTTGGACGGGCTTGCATATGATTCTTGGTATGATGATGAGTATGCCGATGGCGCGGGCGAAGGTGGAGATGGTGCTGCTGGGCCGGATGGTGAAGGTGGAGATGCTGCAGTGTGATTTTCATGTACTTGGTTTTTTGCTCTTTTCTTTCTTTCTTTTCCCTCTTTTTTTGGAGGGGGCCTTTCTGTCCCTTTGTAATATACTCTATATTTTGACATGGAAAGATTATTGGCTTTTTGCTGTATTTTCTTGGCTCTTTTCGCTTTTCTTCGCATACTTTTTTCCTTCGTAAGAGTTCCGGACTTAGTTGATTTGAGAAGGTCGAGTGTTAATGAATTCGAACGAAGTCGAATGAGTCTATTCGTGCGAGGTCGAATTTTTTACTCTTAAGTGATCCAAACGAGGTCGAATGTAAATAAATTTGAATGAATTCGAATCGAGCGAGGTCGAATGTTTGACTATTAAGTGATTCAAACGAGCTCGAATGTAAATAAATTTGAGCGAGGTCGAATGTGAGTCAATTCGAGCGGGGTCGAGTGCTTGACTCTTAAGTGATTCGAATGAGGTCGAATGTACATGAATTCGAACGAAGTCGAATAAGTCGATTTGAGCGAGGTCGAATGTTTGACTCTTAAGTGATTCAAATGAGGTCGAATGTAAATAAATTTGAATGAATTCGAATGAGTCGATTTGAGCGAGGTCGAATGTTTCACTCTTAAGTGATTCAAACGAGGTCGAATGTAAATGAATTTGAAACGAGGTCGAATGTGAGTCGATTCGAGCGAGGTCGGATGTTTGACTCTTAACTTGGCATAATGTATGAACTTTGCAGAGATGAAAAACTCGTGTGTCTGCATATTTCTCATTGTTTATACATTTATTGGAGAAGTTTACATACATTGGAGAAGTTTACACACATTGGAGAAGTTTACATGTTTTTGCTCTTTCCATGCATTCATTGGAGAAGTCCCAGTCTATCTGAAGCCCTAGTTTATCTAGTCTCTTCATTAGTTGACCTGGAAAAGTAGTTGATAGGTCGAGCGATGAACTTATACTTTAACTTTGAGACACTCTCTTTGTCGCCTCGTTAAAAACATTACCGAGAATACCCAATTGGGAAAAAACTCAGGTAAGGGAAAAAGAGTACGACTCGGGAGACGTCTATCCTTAAAAGTTGAAGCATTTGAGGTGGGCGACGCACCTATTGATGGGTAGTAGTTTTCCTTCCATTGTTTCCAGCTAGAATGACCATTTACTTACTATCGTCGTGATTTTGTATGGCCCGTCCCAATTGGTTTCCAGTTTTCCTTCTCGTGGGTCCTTGTTTGCTTGTGTTTTGTCTTTGAACACGTAGTCCCTGACTTTGAGTGGCCTGATTTTAGCTTTTTTGTTGTATTACCGCTCTGCTTGTTGTTTTTGAGCTATTATTCTTATGTAGGCCATATCTCTTCGCTCTTCGTCTTCATCAAGGTCTTGCCCTCTGTTCTCGTCGTTGCTTGGTCTGCTTTCATTGGAGTATCTTAGTCTTGGTTCCTCGACCTCAATTGGTATCATTGCATCAGTCCCGTAGACTAGTGAGTATGGTGTTTCCCCTGTTCTCGTCTTTGGCGTGGTGCGATATGCCCATAACACTTCTGGTAGCACTTCTGGCCACGATCCCTTAGCGTTTTCAAGTCTCTTTTTCATAATATTCAATATTGTTTTGTTGGAGGAATCCGCTTGACCATTTCCTACAGGATGATACGGCGTGGAGAGTATTCTTTTGATGTTCCATTTTTTGAAGAACTCGGCGGTATTTTTTCTAGTGAACCGTGGGCCGTTATAGCAGCTGATTTCTTTGGGGATGCCGAAGTGGCATATGATGTTTTCCCATATGAACGCGATTACTTCTTGCTCGCGTATTTTGGCGAATGCACCTGCTTCTACCCACTTGGAGAAATAGTTAGTTAAAACTAAAAGAAATTGTACATTACCTCGTCCTGCCGGGAGGGGTCCGACGATGGCCATTCCCCATTTGATGAAAGGTCAAAGCGAGATGACTGAATGAAGGTGTTTTCCTGTTTGGTGAATCATGGGGGCGTATCTTTGGCATTGCTCGCACCTTTTGACGAAGTTGGCGACTTCATTTTTCATCGTGGGCCAATAGTATCCTGGTCGTATGAGGCATCTGATGAGAGCTCGGTTTCCAGTGTGAGCTCCCCAGTGTCCCTCATTTACTTCTTTGAGGATGCGCTGTGTTTGATTTGGTCCTAAGCACTTTGCTAGGAGACCACCAAATGTTCTTTTGTACAAGTCGTTATTGATGACATTTACTTTTCCGCCTGCATTCGAAGCTTCCTAGCTTCTTCTTGTCGGGTGGGAGCACTTCGTCCTGCAAGTATGAGATAATACGATTGCGCCAGTCCCAAGTTAGGTTTATAGATCATACCTTGATTTGGTCTAGTGATGAATGGAGGAGAGTGACCACGCCCCCTTCTCTGGTTATGCTTTTGGTAGCCGCTGCCAATTTGGCGAGGCCGTCCGCTTCGACCTTTTGTGCTCGGGGTATTTGATCGAGCTAGCGTTCGTCGAACTTGGGTAATAGTTTGTAAATTTCGGCCTGATATTTTGTAGTCGTTGCTCCTTAATCTGGAAAGTCCTTGTGACCTGATTGACGACGAGTTGCGAGTCGCATCGAAGGATAACTCTCTGTGCTCGATACTTGAGTGCTAATTATAAACCTGCAATCACGGCCTCATACTCGGCCTCGTTGTTAGTCATATCAAGGCATCGTATGGATTGGCGAACCGTTTCACCTGTTGAGACCTCGAGCACGAGTCCTAGTCCATATCCTGATGCGTTAGAAGTGCCATCAGTGTACAAAATCCATTGATCATGTACTTTGGTGGAAGTAATGGCAGTCTCTTTTGACTTCGGACATTATCTTCGGACATTATCTTTTGACAATTCAGGTTTATGGAATATACTCCTTAAAGGAAAGGTCGTAACCACCGAGATGGGGTGGCACTGGAAATAAGGTCTAAGCTTCCGTGAAGCTATGACCCGGGCTAGAGCTAACTTCTCGAGGTGGGGGTACCTCATTTCAGCATCGACCAAAGTTTTGCTAATGTACTAGATCGCAAATTGATACCTTTATTTTCTTGTACCAGTACTGCACTTACTGCGACGTCGGACACAACTAGGTAGATGAGGAGGCGCTCTCCCGACTCTGCCTTGGTGAGAAATGGTGGCAAAGACAGGGAGGCCTTTAGTTCTTTTAAGGCATTAACGCACTAGGAACTCCATTGGAGTCCGTTATCCTTTTTGAGTACGCAAAAAAATTTATGGCAACTGTCGGAGGACCGCGAGATGAATCTTGACAAGGTGGCTATCCGACCGGTCAGCTTTTACACTTGCCTTTTGCTGGTTAGATTTTCTGGGATTCCTTCTATGGCCTTCATTTGGTCGGGATTGACCTTGAGGCCTCGCTGTGATACCAAGAAGCCGAGGAACTTTCCAGATGTCACGCCGAAAGCACATTTTTCGGGATTTAATTTCATGTCGTACCTTCTAAGTATGTCGAAGGCTTCCCTCAAGTGGTCGATATGGTCTTAATTTCTCGTTGACTTGACCAACATGTCATCTATATATACTTCCATGGTCTTGCCGAGTTGATCCTTGAAAATTTTGGTCACCAGGCTCTAGTACATCGCCCCCGCATTTTTTAACCCGAACGACATCATTGTGTAGCAGTATGTCCCGTGATGGGTGATGAAAGTGATTTTTTCCTAGTCCTCCTCCTCCATGAGGATTTGGTTGTAGCACGAGTAGGAATCCAAGAAACTCAGCAGTTCGTGCCCGACTGTGGCGTCGATGAGTTGGTCTATGTGGGGCAGCGGGAATGAGTCTTTTGGGCAGGCTTTGTTCAGATCCGTGAAGTATACGCACATACTCCACTTACCGTTATTATTTTTCACCATGACTACATTGGAGACCCATTGAGGGTACTTCGATTCTCTGATAGAACTATTCACTAACAATTTCTCGACCTCTTCACGAACTACGTCGTTTATTGCAGAGTTGAACTTTCGTCTGATTTGCCTTACTGGGGGGGGGGGGGGGGGGGGGGGGTAAAAAGGGGTCGACGTTCAACTTGTGAGTTGCTATCTCCTTTGGGATACCTGGCATGTCTACATGGGAAAAGGCAAATAGGTCCACGTTAGTTTTTAAGAATTAATGAAATTTACTTGAGTCTTGGAGTTTATGGACGATTGAAGCCTTCTTACTGTGGTTGTCGTCGTCTAGTTGGACGGGGTCGATATCCTCTATGGTAGACCCCGCGGCTTCTGCGATTTCAAGATTGTTGATGACATCTTTCTTTTCATCGCCACCCAATCCCGACTTTGATAATTGTTATATTTCTTCATCTTTTAACTTCAATTGTTGGGTGTACATGCATTCTTGGGCGACGGGGTAACATTCTTATGTCGTGCGTTGCTCTCCCTGGATGCAGAATACTCCCCAGGGGGTGGGAAATTTAATGACCTGGTACAAACTGGAGGGGATGGCTTTCATGGCGTGTATCCATGGTCAGCCTATGGTGGCGTTGTATGTCATATCCTGGTCCATGATATGGAATGTGGTCTCCAAGGTGAAACCGCCGGCCAATACAGGCAGCGTGGTTTCTCCAGACGTACGCTCAACTGCATTGTTAAAACATGTTAGTGTGATGCAACGTGGCACTATCCTGTCTTTGAGCTTCATTTGGGTGAGAACTCAAGGATGGATGATGCACGCGCCGCTTCCATCATCGACCATGATACGCCTTACATCAGTATCAAAAACACGTAAAGTAATGACAAGGGCGTCATAGTGAGGAAAGACCAAACTGTGGGTATTTGACTTATCGAAGATTATACTTGTTTAACCAAAGAATAAGATCCTTTGACTAAAGCTTAATTTAGGATAAATTCAGGTTACTGATAATCGAATTAGTAAAATGAAGAATACGGTAGCAATAATTTTGAGAGCAATATGCGAAGAATCAAATAGCTTAGTATCCGAGAATTCAGATGTCCCTGTTTGTTACATTTTTATCCTTTTTATAGGGATATTCTCCTAGTACAACGTTTGAATTTCTGTCATGATAGCCTATTTAATGATTTATTATTACATTAATGAGGCGTTACAATGGTGAATAGTAACTGTTATTTTAGGAGTTACATAACGTACAAGACATTGATTGCTGATCTTCGAATATGCCCATTATTGCGTTCGGATTCGTTGTGACCGTGTCTCTTCTTCTTTGATGATCTTTCCGCAGCTGNAGTGGATACTCATTTATGGCGGGAATATTTTGCCGCCGCTTTACCTCGAAACCTTGTATTCTTTTATGGACGCATGCGTCGTACATCACTTCTATTTAATGCTTCTTCCACGTGTTCGTTTCTGATTGGTTCTATAACAACCCGACGCCTTTTAGGGCTTTTTGCGGTTACATCAGTCCCGAAGTGACACCTTTAATTATGACTTTCCATCATTACCTTTCCAAGTTTTGACGGTTGCCATTAGGTATAAATAATCATCTTCTTTTCTTTCTTTGTACGAAAAACTACCATAACTTAATCTTTTCTTTGTGAAAGAATTTCTTCTTTGCTTTTATAAATATGTCTTTGTTAAATCAACCTAAGAAGGTTATTGACGTTGAAGCTTCGGCTTCTTCTTCTGCTCCGTCTAGGAGTCGGAGAGGTGGCCGACTAAGGAGCCTGGGACATACCTCTACTAGAGATTCTTCCTCTCCTTTAATTTCCCCTTCCTCCGCTAGGTCGTTGTTTTCTTCGAGGGGTAGATCTTCCCATTCTGTCTCTAGGAACAAGGATGATTTTCATGAACCCAGAGTTGATGAAATAATTCCTGCTGAGATAGTCTTCCCAGATGTAAATTCTCCTATCGCCGAACAGGCTTCTTCTTTAGATAGTGTCGAGAAATATGCTACCATCATTACTNCATTCTGTTTCTAGGAACAAGGATGATTTTCATGAACCCAGAGTTGATGAAATCATTCCTGCTGAGATAGTCTTCCCAGATGTAAATTCTCCTATCGCCGAACAGGCTTCTTCTTTAGATAGTGTCGAGAAATATGCTACCATCATTACTGTAGTTTATCTTCCTGTTGTTCGTAGGGAATGCTCTTGGGATTCTAACGTTCCCATTCTTGTGCCAAGTGGTACTCAAAGAATTACGTCTTACAAGACGGGTTTTTCTTACGTCTATACTTACCCTTTCACATTAGGATTTCAGTCTCCTGTTGACCCTGTTATCATAGAATTTTGCCGTTTTTTTACATATTTGCCTAGGACAAGTTGGTCCTTTAGTATGGCGTGTTGTTTCTTGTTTGAGAGTTCTAGCTTCAAGGGTTTCTGTCCCTTTTACCTTTCATCATCTGATGCATTTATATTCTCCTGCTTTATTTTGTCAAGGGGTTTTTACTCTGGCTGCCCCGAGTAAGAGAGTTTTAGTAACCCCTGGTGATGACAAATATAGAGGTTGGTACCTTAGGTACGTGGTTGTTCCCACTGCTGTTTTAGTGGGTGAAAGTAATCTTCCCTTCCCTGAGAAGCGGAACCGTGCACGTAAGTACTTTGATTCGCACATGTTTTATTTAAATAAAATTGTTTTGTGTTTCTAACACCGTATCTGTTTTATTCTTATTTACAGCAACTATGAATGTTGTCGAGAATGTCTCCGACATTCGTAGTTGGGTAGAAAAAATGTTGACCGCTGCTCCTGCCGAGGAAAGATCCTGGAAGTATTTTTCGACAAAGTACAAGTGGATTGTCAAGACCCATGGTAAGTAGAGTTTTTCTCACTCCTTTCCTTGCTTGAGTTTTTTTTAATTAACTCTTTCTCTTTTCTTATAGGGTTTTCTACCCGTGGGCCATCTTCATCACTTCCGAGGATGTCATTATCTCATGCCAAGGATATTCTGACCAGTGCTTCAAAAAGGAAAGTCCAAGATCCCCGTTCTGGAGGGGAAGATGAAGGTGGAGAAGAGGGTGCTTTAATGCACCGGGTGAGAAGAAGGCGGGTAGTTTTGGACGATGAGTCTACTCCCGCACTTCTTTCTTCCGTGTTGGCCATCAGGCCCTTTTCTTTTCGTGATCAATCTCAGTCCCAGTCCCCAGCTCTAGACCCTGTCGAGCGTCTGTTTCACGAAGGGTTTGACATGGACCCTGATGATATTCCCTTAGCTACTATTTACCCGCGCTTCACTGCTATTTCTGCTCCCCAGGTTACTGTTGTTGTTCCTCCTTCAGTTCCTATTATCTCCTCAGTTTCCCTTCCGTCTGTCTCTATTGAAGCGCTCGTGGCTCTTTTGGCTCCCGGCCCTTCTTCTCTTCCGCTGCCCTTTCTGTCTCTGCTTCCGTGCCTTCTATTATAGAAGAAGGGTCTTCCAGCAGGGAGATGAGAAGGGTCATGATTGAGGTTCCAGCTGGTGGAAGCCTCTTTAAGAAGATTAGTACCGGTGAGCCGGAAATGTGGCTCAAGCCTTTAATTGGCTCCGAAGAAAGAGCCAAACTTGACAGCCATGCATCTCTTACTTGGGCTAATGAGGTGGTGCACAATTCCTTAAAGGTATGTATTTTTTAAAAGACCTTTTGCACATATATTGTTTTTTAATTAACAGTTTAACACTTTTGATTGTTTTACTATTTTAACAGACGCACCTTATTGGTTTGGAGCTTATGAAGAGAATCTCCAATTATGAAAAAGAGTTGCAAGTGTTGCGTGGGCTTGATGATATTAAAGCACAATATGAAAGCCTTCAAATAGAGATGGAAGCTCTGGAAGATGAGAGGGATACCTTAAAGGAGCAGCTGAAGATCGTCAAAGGAGAGCTAGCAGTGGAGAAGGCTTCTTTCAGCCAAGTCAATAAAGACAAGGATGCTCTTGAATCTTCATTTGCTGAGCAGCTGTCAAAAGCCACGGAAAAGATTCGGTACTTGAAGGACTTGTTGGGGCGAAAAGAAGAGTATTTTGGAGAAATCGTACGTAATATCTCCCAAGCTCAAGAAGATCTCCGTGAAGCCTTGGCGAAGGTCCAGAATCTGGAGGTGTCAGTCGCATCTTTGAAGGTTGCCCTTGAAGCTGCTGAAGCTGAAAATGACAACTTGAAGACTGAACTTCAGGTATGGTCGAGAGACTATACTGAGCTTGAGGAGTCAACAGCTGTTGAAGTGAGTTGGGCATATATGAATGCTCGCCATGACACACTGATGGAGATGAGTCAAGTACGCTTCGATCTTGATGCTGAGATTGCAAAGTCTAAAGAAGCTATAGATAAGACTCAGCAAGGTCTTGATCTCTCTCCAGTTGATGAAGCAGCGGACGACCCTCCAGAAGAAGAAGCTGGATCTTCTCCTCCTCCTCAAGAATGAAGACTTTGTAGTCACCCCCTTTTTTTTTTTTATTGGATTGGTGTAATTACTCCCAGCTCCATCGGGAGTAAGTTTGAAATTTCTAAAGTCCCCAACTGACAACTTAGGGGCATCTAAAAATGTACATATTTATGCGGCTAAGTACTTAGTTTGGTACTTAGTCACTTTTATATCAATACAATGCTTTTTGAGACTTTTATAAATTTTGAGCTTTACTCTTTACTCAAGTCTATCGCTTTTGCTTTCGTGAGATTTCTGTTCGTACCTCTTAGCTTTCTTTTCATAAAGATGTGTTCTTTACTTTGAACCCTTTTATAATGGATGTCTTGGTTTATAAGAGGCTTTGTTTATGAATTAGGGCCCTTTTAATTAATGTTTTAATGAAGAAGACGTCTCAACTTCATTGAAAATGCAATAGAGTAATAGGAATTTTTCACATGTTTTTAAGAATGTTTTTGCGAGAGGTTTTTGCTTGAACTTTCACAACATTTTACATGTGTTACGTTCATCATCTAAAACTCATGTTGCAACTGTTTTGTTTTAACAGATTTAATAATAACTTGTATTTCGTAACTGTTTTTAGTAGATAACAGTTTTTTCGAGTTAATACAAGGAAATAACTGTTTTTCATTAGTAACTATTTTCGTAAGTATTGGGTTTTTTCCCATGACTGTTTTATTTGCAACAGTTGTAAGTACGAGAGAAATGTATTGTAATCCGTAACTGTTTTATTTGATAACAGTTTTGAGAATATATACAAGGGTTTTGATCTTTCATCCGTAACTGTTTTATTTGAATAACAGTTTTCTATTTGAGTACAAAGATTTCGTAACTGTTTTGATTATAACAGTTTTGGCTAAGTACAATGATGATGATTTTCTATCCCTAACTGTTTTAGATGTAACAGTTTTTTGTATAAGAGATGTACATTACTTCTTCGTAGCTAATATTTTTCCTTCTAACCTGAACATGGTTCGAGGGTTTTCAGAGTAGGCTTTCGCAATTCTTGAGCCGGAGTCTCCAGTTCTTTTGCCCGTGTCACTTGACTTGTTGGGTGAATGGTTTTTTAGGCTCGAGCATTCTGACTTCTGGTAGTCTTTGCTTCTTCTTGGCCTTCCATATTATATAGTCTCCCAAGTGTTTGAGCGTTGAAGAATGAGATCTCAAGCACTTGATTATTTTCTTCCTTGTGGTCCTTTCCTGTAACGACCCAACCGGTCGTTTTGTGTGTTGGGACTCCGTTCCCGTGAATGACTCTTCCCATAGCGACTACTCGTGACTTATGACTTGTGTGGGCAGGTAGTTCGAGATTCAGAAGTGATTTGGCCAGTTCAGGAACACTTGGTTCCTGAAGGCTAGTCTATTTGGCTGATTTTGGCTCAGAGCAGCATTTTGAGCAAACGAACTCGGAATCGAGTTCTGATAGCTCCAGCAGCTCCGTATGATGATTTCGGACTTGGGAGTGTGTTCGCCTCGGGTTTATGATGACCCGGGAGTATTTCGGCACCTGAATTGGAATTCAGGATCTCATGTGATTTGGAATTCAGCCTAAATTGGACCTCGTGATATCATGGTCCGAATGGAATACTGGAACTAGAAATAGTTCCATATAGTCATTTATGACTTGTCCGCAAAATTTGGGGTCATTCCGA
>ML292326.1:27294-42848 GCA_005239495.1 Nicotiana undulata | reverse complement strand
TATATATATGTATTGGATCGGGCTGCACGCCGTAGCAGTTGTGTGTATTATGGAACCTGTTGAGTGAGAGTGCCGAGTGTGAGCTTGGACCGTGCTAGTGGAGTCACGAGTGACTGAGAGACCCTATTCATGAGTGATATTGTGTCCGAGAAGCTATAAGTTGTGAGATTATTGCTTTTCACTCTTTTTTCACTGAGTCTCCTTAATAAACTCGGATTTAATGTTTTATGCAAGTTTAAATGGGGGAAAATGGAGTTTCAAAGTAATTGGAAAAATGTGGACTTTTGATTTACTCTATTTTTGTGTTCACTGGCACCTGTTTTTATGAAATTATGATTTTAAATGCTCGTCACTACACTCAAGGTTTTAGTTACTTTGGTTACTTACTGAGTTGGCGTACTCACGTTACTCCCTGCTCCAGCGTCCACATCTGGCCTTCTCTCCCTTCCTATTCCTAGACTTTTGATGTTTTTGGACTTGTATTAGTGGCAAAGATACATTTTGATACTTTGTAATTACTATATTAGATTCTCATGATAATTGACTCCCGAGGTCTGGGGCGTCTTAGATTGATCGCTTTGGTTGTTATTCTTGTTGAACTCGTCTTGAAAGTAAATCTTTATTAGCATCTGAGAAAATATTTATTTTAAATAGAAAATGTTGATTTTATTGTGTTAGAGGGATATCCTAGTTCCACGTTAGGCGTCATCACGTCCCTTATTGATTTGGGATTGTGCCATAATTAGATACGGGAATTTCAATCCAATTGAGGAGATGAAGAGACACGGTCAGAATGAATCAAGGTGGAATAAAGGGCAGATTCGAATATCTTCAATCAATGAGCCAAACGTTACATAATCTTCACGCAACTGTTACGATTAACTATTGTAACGTTACATTAATGCCATTATTAGTCATTAATGCTCAATCACTGAAAAGAGTAGACGATATATTAAGAAATTTCCTATAAAAGGGAGTAACATATAACATGTAAGGACACGTTCGAACCACTATTGAAATATACTTACTTTTACGCATCTTTACTGCTTTCTATTCGCAAGTCTTATTACAATTATGAGCATATTCTCTTGGTTATCATAAACCCGAGTACTTCTTAAAATAGCTTTGGCAGAGAATCTAATTCCTTGGTTAAACAACTGGGTCAATAGGTGGTCTGAAGCCTAATGTAAAGGGATATGTATAAATAAAAGAATAACCAACTTAGTATGAATTGATCCTTTGATTTGCGTTAGGGACTAAAATTGGGAAATCGAATTTCCAATGACATTATTTTCGCACAAGATAAATCAAGCCCTCAGTAATCTGGGAAGGGTAAACATCAACACGATCACGTGAAGTCATAAAAGTAATTTGATTTCTAATCGATTCTCGATCAGTAGAGAAGGAAAGTTCAGGGGGAATAATCTCATCAACAATGGGTTCTCGAAGAGGTTCACTAGAATCCTACTTCTAGCAGAAGATCTATGGGAAGAAAAAGCCCTAGTTCTAGAAGACAAATGGGTAGTAATACTGGGTTGAGAAGAAGAACCACGGATAGATACAGACCCTAAACTACGTAACCTGCCACCTATTCTATTTATGATAGGAGCAGATGAAGTGGGAAGTTCATCTTGAGGATCTGGTTTTGGAGAAGACATGGTTGTGTATGAAAATAATATGTGCTGAACAAGAACTATTATGAACGAAGAACACTGTAGAAGGTTTTCGTGAAAGCAAAGGCATAAGAGGTATTTATACGAAGAAGCTACCGTCATGTAAAGGGGTTCGTGATGGAAACATCATAATGAAACAGTCACTTCGTGACTGACGCAACTGCAAAAAAAACCCCTAAAACCCGCTGAAGAGTTGCAGATTCAATCAATGAATGTCACGTTTCACGTGCATTAAATGGAAGTGACATACGATGCGTTGGTTCTCAAGAAGACACAATGATACATGAGAAACGACGGCAAAAAATTGCCTCCATAAATGTGATCCACTTCCCAAATATTCAATTGCTGAATAATTGGTAAGCGGGGGGACTATCTGTATTGGTAAAAATAAATATTATACGTGGATTTGTATATGTGGCTGATATGGCAAGACACGTGGATAAATAAAAAAGAGACAGTGGAGAGATGCATTAAAAGAGACACGAGTCGTAACAGATACGAGAAAATCACTCAGGAGATGAAAGGGTATGGTTGCTCGAGTCTGAATAGCTATATGAAGAGGCACCAGAGGAATGAATCAAGACAGTAAAAAGGGAAGATTCATGAATCGTCAATTAATGTGCATGAATGATCATAAGCGTTACAAAATCTTCTTGAACAATTACGATTGCCAATTATAACGTCTCATTAATATTATTAAATGCTCATAATGATTCAGTCATAAAAGGGAAGAAGCGTTGTACTTATAGACTCCTATATAAGGGAAAGAGATGTCACTTGTAAAGACACGTTATGATTATTAATGGAATACAATTACTTTCTTGTATTTCTATCGATTACTTTCTTATTTTTTATTCTAATTTTCTTTCTTATTATTGAGAGAATACGGAATTTCTTGATTATTAGTAGTCCGAGTACTTCTAAAAATAGGTTTTGACTGTGAATCTAATTCTTTGGTTAAACAATATGAATTGATGTATATTTATTGTATTTATTTTGCTAAATTATTCACGAGTTGTGACGAATTGGTATGGCTAATACTACCTTTATTACACCTATCTTGTTAAATAGTTCACAAGTCATGACTAATTGGCATTAACCTGATGCAATCTCCCTTTTAGTTATCTTGTTAACTTATTCATGATAGATTGGTATGACTTAGTGTTATCTTCTTTCTACTTGTTATAATGTTCACAAATCATGACAAATTGATATGATTTGGAACTATCTTCATTCTACAGTCTTAATGAATTAACAATTATTTTATTTCAAACTAAATGTTATGATTTCTAAATAGCCTGCTTCACTTGATAATAACTTGCTAAGTCAGCATCATAATATTGGGTCCAAGACCAATCCATTGTGCTACAACTCCTTAAGGTCAAGAATCAAGAGGTGATAAAAAGTTAAAATAGGAGTCTGTTTTTGTGCCAGTTAGAATAACTATTTTATTTTGATTCAGCCTTTTAAAAGGTGGCAATTATGAGTAAATAATTTTTGCCACAAGTACTCTTACTCTTTTTCAATTGCCAAGCTGTGACAAAGTTAGCCGTTGGGACAAAAATATTAATCGTCGATGGCGCTGTCATGATTCAAAATACATTAAGGTAGTGACGGCGACATCATCGTCAGGCAAGCCAATCATTATTTAGTGAAATAAATTTTCTGTTTTGACATTTTCGAAATCGTTACTTTTCATTTACAACCCAATGGGCGAATAAAAATTTATTAAATAAATGCGACATGTAAACAATTCAATTCATTAGAGTAAATCTAAAACTCATCCCAAAACCCGGTGACACAAGTACATGAGCAATTTCTAAGAATTTTACAAATACTACAAAGCTTGTCCGAAATACAATTGGACAAGGAAAATTAAAATAAAATGAATACAATACGAGGGAGACTCCGTCAGCTGCGGATCGCCTCCGGATGATGCAGCTCGCCTAAGTCTCCAAACAAGCCACATCGCTATGAAAGTACCTGTGCAATAAAAATGCATAGCAAGTGTAGCATGAGTACGAAAATAACGTATACTCAGTAAGTATCCCGCCTAACCTCAGAGGGGTAGTGACGAGAGGTCGACTTAGACACTTGCTATAAGTCGGTTAAATATAATCAAGTGAGGTGCTAAGCATGAGTATCATAGGCAATTTAATAATAATCAGGGATAAGAAGTATCGACTTCTTTCACATTAACACACAAATTCTTCTTCGTTTTAGCTGGCAATTTAAAACTCCTTAGGCCACTAAACAGTAATAATTACAGGAAATACGCAACATTTATCATGCGCAACAAAATGCCGAGGGTCGAACGGCGCGGACCAACAATAATAAATTGTGCACTACCGAGGATCGAACGACTCGAACCATAGATGCATCTATCTGCCCCGCTCGCGAATCGATCATGCGACGCGGTTATACATAAATACAGGGTTATCCTGCTCGCGAATCATACATGCGACTCAGGCCCCCATAGATACACACATTCACACAATAAGTCCACATTTATCACGAAAACATTTACCTAGGAAAGTGATAAAATTCTTCTTAAAGGATCAGGAAAAATAACATTTAAATCTTTATTTTGAAACTCATTTGCCAAGTTTAATAATATTCAATAATATAACCCCATAAGGAACACAATCAACCACGGATGAATCAATTCTCTTTCTAAACGATTAAGAAAGGTACACTCTAGCCTTCTTAGGAAATAAATTACCAATTCAATAGCATTAGCAGTCTAATATTATTGGCAGGATCACATGTACAACACGTAAGGCATGCTAGTGGGTCCTAGACTACCCGGACATAAGCATATTAGTAGTTACGCATGGACTCTCGTCAACTCGTGTGTACGAAGCCCCCACAAATAATAGTATGTATTCATTTAGTTCACCTATGGGGACAATTCCCCCTCACAAAGTTAGAAAGGAGACTTACCTCGCTCCGAAATTCCATAACCGGCTTCCAAGCCCTTCCGACCACTCCAATGGATGCACAACGCCCCCAAAACTATCCAAAAAACGACAAACCAATGAAAATATACTCTAATATTTGTTAACAATTCAAATTATATAAATTCCCAACTCCGCTCGAAGAATTGACCAAAATTCCCTCGGGCCCACGTACCCGGATTCCGAAATTTCTCGAAGATAAACCCTACCCCATAGCCTTACTAACTCAAATATACAATTTACTCAAATTTTCATGCTCCAATTCGTGGTAAAAATCGAAATTACCAATTTCTAGGTTTTCTTCAAAATTCCCAACCTTTCCACAATTTTTCATGTTCAAATCCATGTATAAATCTTGTATTTAACTAAAAACGGGAAGAGATTACTTACCTAATGATGCTTGATGAAAATCCTCTCTTGAAGCTCCTCAAAATCACCCACATCAAATGAAACAATGAAGGAAATGGCCAAAATCTCGCATTTAAATTAATCTGCCCAAGCCCCAATTTTCTCTCTGCGTTCACGACGCCCTAAACGCGTTTGCAAAGGGCAACTGTCATGACCCTCCGCGTTCGCATGTCCCCCTTCGCGGTCGCGTAGGACAAATGGCCCCTAGTCCCCCAACCCCTTTTTTCTCTACGCGTTCGCACACCTGACCCCGCGTTCGCGTAGAGATCACAACCCAAGCCACCGCGTTCGCACTCCCTTCACCGCGAACACACAAGCCAATCCAGCAACCCTCTATTTTCCTTCTTCGCGATCGCACACAAGGGACCGCGATCGCGAAGCACACCAGATACACCAGAAACAACAGCAACAAAACAAAACAAAATGGTACGAATTCACCCTGGAACACACCCGAGGCCTCCGGGACCCCATCCAAATCACGCGACTCAGTCCCATAACCTCACACGGACTTGCTAGAGGCCTCAAATCACATCAAACTACGCCGAAACCACGAATGGCACTCTAATCCAAACTTAATGAACTTTGAAATTTCAAACTTCCACATCCGATGCCGAAACCTATCAAATCACGTCCGATTAACCCCAAATTTTGCACACAAGTCGTATTCGACATTACGGACCTGCTCCAACTTTTGAAATCGCATTCCGAACATGATATCAAAATTTTCACTTCCGGTCGGATTTCTCAAAAATCTTTAAATTTCTATCTCTAGCTAAATGACTTCAAAATAACCTACGGACATCCGAATTCACTTCCGACCGCGCTCCCAACTCCAGAATCACCATACGAAGCTATTCTTAGGCTTGGAATCCCAAATGGACATCAATATCACTGAAATGCGCTTCAAGCCAAACTTAGGAAATTTCTCCAAAAATGTTGACTTCCACAATATACGCCAAACGCTCCAGGGTTATCCAAAGCCCGATCCGGACATATGCCTAAGTTCGAAATCATCATACGAACCTGCAGGAACCCTCAAATACTGATTCGGAGGTCGTTTACTCAGAATTCAAATCTTAGTTGATTCTTCCAACTTAAGGCTTCCGAATTGAGAATTTTCTTCCTAAATTGACTCCAAACTTCCTGAAATTCAGTTCCGACCACACCTACAAGTCATTATACTTGAAATAAAGTTGCTCATGGCCTCCAACTGCTGAATGATGCGCTAGAGCTCAAAATGACTGGCCGGGTCGTTATATTCTCCCCCACTTAAATAGACGTTCGTCCTCGAACGTGCCAAGAACTGCTCTGGAGTTATCTGAAATCACTATCTAACACCTCGTGCACCTGCCCGTGCTACCACAACCCAGTTGAGCACATTAGCTTGATCAAATATGAAGACATCCTCTTTTATCCATACAATAAGCTCAGAACCCAGTTCTAACACTTGAAATTCTCGGCCATGCCTGTTTCTAATATATGAACACCGTATCCACTACCACACGAGGCACTGGAACACAACTACATACCTTTGCTGAATCAACACCATGCACCACATAATTTATCATCCAGCCACCATGACATTCCCTGAACCTTAACAACCAAAATTCTACGAATCTGATGCTCCTTATGCACCTTATAGTATAAATACATACATCCTGCTATAATGCTGACGATACCACCACATGGAGGAGATGTGTAGAAATTCCTAACCAACTGCAGAGTTGACCAAACATTGAATCTTTTCTCTTGACTCAAATCATCATCTCATTATGAACCAAATAATGGTAATTGGCCTTTAATACATTCCGCATAATCTTATCGCACTGATCCCTAATCCAATAATCTCGTCTCACCCAGTATGAACTGTCTAGACAACCAATCCCCCAGACAGGACCCACAATCTCACACAATGCCACAATGCGCCATTAGGCCACAACTCGAACGTGATACGTGAAGAAATGACTCAGGGAGGGACTACTCAACACACACAACTAATAAGAACTTTCCTCAGAATATAGGAAGTATAACATAAGAAAAATAAATATAGGGAACCGTACTCATCATCACACTGTTGCGGTGTGCAACCCGATCCAAATAACTTACCCGTGGCAACGTTCCACCCAATACCATCGTAAAATTCACAAAAGGAGATATACACGGAGATGAATTGCTCCCCATTACAAATTACTGAATATCGGTCACAAGCACGCTAAGTGCATAATACCATCCTAGGGAGACTGCTAGAGCCCTATGCTACAAAACTCAAGCACAACTGAGGTGGGACATATATATACTCTGAATCCCAAGGGCTCTCCTACTCACACAACATCATTATTACGCGGAAACTCAGCACATAGGAATTTATCAAGTCGTTCCATCACTCACATTTCCCAATCATAATATTACATGAAATTGACGAAGACGAAACAACGTTTGATGTTCCAACATCCCTCTTCGAGGAGAGCTATACTCAAATGAACACATCCGACCCGCATGAATCCCATAGTCCTGTTTAGATCCATTCACACACCTCAAGCTGATTCTGCTCGCACTAAACTAGGCTGATAACTTTTCCTGGCTCCATAACAAACCATATCTTCTCATAACACGCAAGAACCACCATCATAGCCGGGACTACACCCCACAATCTGCAACAAAGATGAATTGAACACCTTCCAGGCATAACTCTCAAATAAGCAATATTACACTTCTTCATACTCAGTCTGAATTTTTCAATCCATTAAGTGACTACATGCCACACTCATGCGATCCTCCCGTGGTCATGCTCCCACGTCCCTCCACACAGGGTAACAAGTATGCATATTCATACCACCGACCACCCTAAGGCTGTAAAACAATTCAAGGACCCGTAACCAGGATACAAAGCCTCTTTCACCAAACACCGATCTCAGATGACAACGAAGACAACACCAGCTTATTCTAAATATTCAAATCCCTTGCTCTTGCTCATCCGAGCTCACGACATCCTTGTTAACACCGAACTGCAATCTCGATTCTTACTTCCAGTTACATACTGCTTACTGCACCTAACATGCCAATATGGAATAGCATAATAATTCCATCATAACTCCTGAACCATTAATAGGGTAAACACTTCATCATATAGAAACCTTTTACTTACCTCAATTCAAGAGAACCATAACAACACACGAGTGAATTCTCACCATCATGATACATACAAATCCTTAAGTAGTAGTCTATACCACCATAATCTTTTCGGGATCCGCCTACACCTGACAGACCACAATACTTGAATGCTTCCAAATAGGAATCTATTACGATGGCCGACAAGCCTCGCACACACCGGTGCAAACCACACGCATAACTCAATCACACTGAAGGAACTGATCACTGCCATACGTGTGCCATTTCAACCATGGCTAACCCATATGTCTCCTCTTAATCATCCTTAATTGCCTCAGAAATAATAGTAACCCCGTTCAACACATAACAACCTCAATCCTTACTCATCTCGAGTGGCCTTGATTCATGAGACCATGCTGTCTCAATCCCACAAACCGTCTCATGCCCTCCTTGTGCGCATTCACAACTTCGACTGATATGCCCCTCCTGATAAACTTCCTATAATCCGGAGTTTACTTCTCTCACCCTTCCAATACTATCCTGCACGCTGAAAATAACATAGAACACTCCAACAATTTTTCCCTTTCTCAGAAATTACGCTGCAAAAATTTGATTCTTAATCATACTGCTGCCTGAAACCCTTAAACACCGCATTCTTAACTTTCAAATTCATTAGGACCACTATTGAGAGTCACCCACTCTGACTTGGCCCCGAATATAATCAACTCCAAGGCTCTTCCAGTACATGAACACTCTTTCAATGAAGCAAGTGACTGAGTCACTACCCTAATAACTCGCCAATGCATTAAGCATAAATTCGGAATCTCCCAAAACCTATCCCTGGTCCAATAGGACCAACCTTTGCACATATTCCTCAAATCCCATGCTCAATTACCACTTTATTCCTTAGCTGTAATAACTTTCCATTACGCCGACAATTCGCAACCCCATGAGAAGACAATCCTACAACCCAACTGTAGGCGGTGGGACTCCCCCCACTTAGCCCGAAGCTACTCCTTGCACTACTCTAGACCCCACCAAAATTCTTTCTTCATTGCTGACATGACCTTGCTAACCCAACGCGTCAAATTCTTCTAAATTCTCTTGTTAGCAATTCTTGAATACTCAAATTCTCTAGCATCATTCACATATTCGCCCTCATACCGAATAGCCACTAGAATTCCTCACATAAACTTGCCAAATACACGACCGCTAACCTGCTCATGAGAGATAACCCACATGTGGAAATTACCAACTGACACCTTCCAACGATGATGTACTGCACACTCTCTACAACATCAATACCCCATCCTAAGCCTATTCTCATTTACCAACTTTACTAGTCCGTCCGCTCCTCACGGACATCTACTAAACGTGCTACAATATCTTTCAATTCACCACTATGCTTCCGCTCTCCCAATTTAGCTCAACTCAATCCTGCGAGCAACTACTTGACTTGATTTTCTTACACCTGGCCTCTAAGAAATTTATCTACCACTTGACACTTCTCACATGTCTTCCTTCATCGTATGCTACCCAATTATTGCCTCAATTCAATATCATTCCCAGTAGCACTTAATCCAGCAGATCACCACAATTTCAAAACTCTCCAATGATCATATTTCTCGGGCTGCCTTCATTAGAAATACTTATTCAATACTGAACCACCGCACACCACGACTTCTGACAGCCGCCTCTTCAATACTACTTCCCGATATCCCAACCCCATGCAATCGAAGAAACCATAACACCGACAAATTTAACACATTCCATTCGATCAATGACGACGATATCACATCACATGTGAATATTCCACCTCACTTGAAAACACCAAGTCTTACCACTTTATTAATCCAAAACCTGACCATTTATAGTTCAATTGCCTTTCCTCCACCGTAACTAAAATGTTGAAATCTCAAAATCACGCTCTGAGAAGACCTCCCTTCAAGCAATTCATTGCCCCTACACATGGGCAAGAATCCTACCATCACACCCACATCGCGCGATAACCAATCGTAAGCATCATCACTACCTGAGAATACCCTTAAGGCTCTCAGAAACACAGCTACTGAGCTGAAACAACATATTATCCTTCTGCAGGGCTACACCAACAGGGCCAACAAATTACGCATGGAAAACATCACACACCCTATCCGTAGCACCATTTCAATTCCTCAAATCCACGTTTCATAGCAAGCGCTTCGCGACGTATAAGATTGAGTAGGAAGAAACATAGGCATAAGCCTCAGAGGAATCAAATCGCACGATGAGGAATCAAGAAGGGAAGTACTCTTAACAGCCCTGTAGCCTCTCGAAGATAAGTATAGACGTCTCCGTACCGATCCGCAAGACTCTACTAGACTTGATCATGACTCGTGAGACCTAAGGGAACCTAAAGCTCTGATTCCATGTTGTCACGACCCAAAATCTATTAAGGTCGTGATGGCGCCGGACCACCGTCAGGCAAGACAACCATCATTTAGTGAAATAAATTTCCTGTTTTGACATTTTCGAAATCGTTACCTTTCATTTACAACCCAATCGGAAAATAAAAATTTATTAAATAAATGCGACAGGTAAACAATTCAATTCATTAGAGTAAATCCCAAACTCATCCCAGAACCCGGTGACACAAGTACACGAGAAATTTCTAAGAATTTTACAAATACTACAAAGCTAATCCGAAATACAATTGGACAAGGAAAATTAAAATAAAATGAATACAATACAAGGGAGACTCTGTCAGCTGCGGATCGCCTCTGGATGATGCATCTCGCCTAAGTCTCCAAACCAGCCACATCGCTATGAAAGTACATGTGCAATAAAAATGCACAACAAGTGTAGCATGAGTACAAAAATAACGTGTACTCAGTAAGTATCCCGCCTAACCTCAGAGAGGTAGTGACGAGAGGTCGAATTATACACTTGCTATAAGTCGGTTAAATATAATCAAGTGAGGTGCTAAACATGAGTATCATAAGAAATTTAATAATAATAAGGGATAATAAATATAAACTTCTTTCACCTTAACACACAAATTCTTCTTCATTTTAACTGGAAATTTAAAACTCCTTAGGCCAATAAACAGTAATAATTACAGGAAATACGCAGCATTTATCATGCGCAAGAAAATGCCGAGGGTCGAACGACGCGGACCAACAATAATAAATTGTGCACTGCCGAGGGACGAACGACGCGGACCAACAATAATAAATTGTGCACTGCCGAAGGACGAACAACTCGAACCATAGATTCATCTATCAGCCCCGCTCGCTAATCGATCATGCGACGCGGTTATATATAAATACAGGATTATCCTGCTCGCGAATCATACATGCGACTCAGGCCCCCATAGATACACACATTCACCCAATAAGTCCACATTTATCACGAAAATAGTTACCCAGGAAAGTGGTAAAATTCTTCTTAAAGGATCACGAAAAATAGCATTTAAATCTTTGTTTTGAAACTCATTTGCCAAGTTTAATAATATTCAATAATATAACCCCATCACGAACACAATCAACCATAAATGAATCAATTCTCTTTCTAAACGATTAAGAAAGGTACACTCTATCCTTATTAGGAAATAAATTACCAACTCAATAGCATTAGCAGTCTAATATTATTGGCAGGATCACATGTACAACACGTAAGGCATGCTAGTGGGTCCTAGACTACCCGGACATAAGCATATTAGTAGCTACGCATGGACTCCCGTCACCTCATCCGTATGTAGCCCCCGCAAATAATAGAATGTATTCATTTAGTTCACCTATGGGGACAATTCCCCCTCACAAAGTTAGAAAGGAAACTTACCTCGCTCTGAAATTCCATAACCGGCTTCCAAGCCCTTCCGACCACTCCAATGGATGCACAACGCCCCCAAAACTATCCAAATAATGACAAACCAATGAAAATATACTTTAATATTTGTTAAAAATTCAAATTATATAAATTCCCAACTTCGCTCGAAGAATTGACCAAAATGCCCTCAGGCCCACGTGCCCGGATTCCGAAATTTCTCGAAGATAAACCCTACCCATAGCCTTACTAACTCAATTATACAATTTACTCAAATTTCCATGCTCGAATTTGTGAAATTACCAATTTTTAGGTTTTCTTCAAAATTCCCAACGTTTCCACAATTTTTCATGTTCAAATCCATGTATAAACCTTGTATTTAACTCAAAAACGGGAAGAGATTACTTACCTAACGATGCCTGATGAAAATCCGCTCTTGAAGCTCCTCAAAATCGCCTACATCAAATGAAACAATGAAGGAAATGCCGAAATCTCGCATTTAAATTAATCAGCCCAGGCCCCAATTTTCTCTCTGCGTTCGCGACGCTCTGAACGCGTTCGTGAAGGGAAAATGCCCTGACCCTCGGCGTTCGCATGTCCCCTTTGCGGTCGCGTAGGCCAAACGGCCCCCGACCTCCTTTTCCTTTACCCTTTCGCGCACCTGACCCCGCATTCGCGTACAGATCACAACCCAAGCCACCGCATTCGCACTCCATTCACCGCGAACGCACAAGCCAATCCAGCAGCCCTCCATTTTCCTTCTTCGTGATCGCACACAAGGGATCGCGAAGCACACCAGATACACCTGAAACAGCAGCAGCAAAAAAAAAAGGTCCGAATTCACCCCGGAACACACCCGAGGCCTCCAGGACCCTATCCAAATCACGCGACTCAGTCCCATAACCTCACACGGACTTGCTCGAGGCCTCAAATCACATTAAACTCCGCCAAAACCACAAATCGCACTCTAATCCAAACTTTATTAACTTTGAAATTTCAAACATCCACATCCCATGCCGAAACCTATCAAATCACATCCGATTGACCCCAAATTTTGCACACAAGTCGTATTCGACATTACGGACCTACTCCAACTTTCAAAATTGCATTCCGACCCTGATATCAAAATTTCCACTTCCGGTCGGATTTCTCAAAAATCTTCAAATTTCTATCTCTAGCTAAATGACTTCAAAATAACCTACGGACATCCGAATTCACTTCCAACCGCGCTCCCAACTCTAGAATCACCATACGAAGCTATTCTTAGGCTTGGAATCCCAAACGGACATCAATATCACTGAAATGCGCTTCAAGCCAAACTTAGGAAATTTCTCCAAAAATGTTGACTTCCACAATATACGCCAAACGCTCCAGGGTTATCCAAAGCCCGATGCGGACATAAGCCTATGTCCGAAATCATCATACGAACATGCAGGAACCCTCAAATACTGATTCGGAGGTCGTTTACTCAGATAAATATTAGTTGATTCTTCCAACTTAAGGCTTCCGAATTGAGAATTTTCTTCCTAAATTGACCCCAAACTTCCTGAAATTCAGTTCCGACCACACCTACAAGTCATTATACTTGAAATAAATCTACTCATGGCCTCCAACTGCTGAACGATGCGCTAGAGCTCAAAACGACCGGTCGAGTCATTACAGGCGCCATCTGTCAGTTATTTCTTTAAAAATAAGAAAGTCCACCACCGCACTACTATGACGCCATTGCACTACATCACTGCCGTCATCCACCCTACTCACACCTCCTGAAATAAATTACCAAGAATCAGACTCACCAACCCTCGAAAGAGTCTCATCCACCCCAAACTTTACCCACC
Source organism: Nicotiana undulata (assembly GCA_005239495.1). NCBI lineage: Eukaryota > Viridiplantae > Streptophyta > Magnoliopsida > Solanales > Solanaceae > Nicotiana > Nicotiana undulata. The sequence goes on along the minus strand of ML292326.1, from coordinate 29,060 downwards.
AAATCTAAGAAAGTAAGATCTAAAAGAAACAATGTGTGAGAGTGTCTGAGACAAATATTATACACTTTATATTTACAGGATAAATTAATTATTCACTTTATATGCATATTATATATTGTATATGCATATTTATATATATATATACACACACACAAATTGTACGAACTGTGAGTGTATATAAATAATGTAAATATAAAAAGTTGGAATTAAGAGTTAAAAAAGATCTCCTACATGTGCAAGTTAGTGGCTAGTGCTAACATACACCATCGCCGGAAATGCCTAGAAGGGGGAATCGGAGGACAACGGACAAGGAGACAATAACGGAATTGACGAAACGACTTACCAAGGATGAAAATTTAGGGTTGGGATCTGGAAAAGTGCAATCAATTACGGAAATTATGAGCAAAACACCGGGACCGGTGAAATCAATACGCCGACCAATCGGCCGGTACTACGGGAAATGAATGCAAACGTAACGCCGATAGTGATGCAACATAAGGCAAAGTCCATACCTAGGTTAGAAAGGGAAAACATGCAAACTACTGTTCGATTGGGGAATTCAATCTCTCCAAACAAGCAGGGCAGTACAAATCCGATAACTAAAGGAAGTGAAGCGATTGAAGTAAAACTAATGAAAAGACACCTATTTTGGCGGAACAACAGACGGAGAAGGCAAACAATGGAAAGGAGACTAAGAATCAGGCGAATCTGTTTGAAGGAAATAGAATGGATGCGAAAGGTATGAACCTCAGTTTCATTGCTCCGCAATTTCGTAATGGTGTAAAAATTGTGCAATTGGAAAAGGAAGAGGTGGATAGGGAGGCAGAGAAATGGAGAAATGTTGTGATAATGTATGTAATTAGGGAGACACCTACAATTGGGGCTGTTGAACAATTCATTGCATCACAGTGGAACTTCACAACCAAGCCTAAAGTTTACCTGCACAATGAAGGCTACTTCATTGTCAATTCATATGCAAGGATGACTAAAATGAGGTCCTGGTTTCAGGGCCATACACAATCAACAACAAGCCTATAATAACCAAAGCTTGGACTCTGAAATTCAATTTTGATGAGGAGGTATTGAAAATCATACCCTTATGGATCAAACTTCCAAATTTACCACTTAACTGTTGGAGTATGAACTCATTAAGAAGAATAGGGAGTGGGTTAGGGAACCCTCTATATGTTGATGATTGTACAACAAAGGTCGAAAGGGTTTCATATGCAAGGATTATCATTGAGATGGATGTCACTCAACCATTGCCAACAAAGGTGAATGTTGAAGATCATAATGGAAAGATGTTTGAACAGGAGATAACATACGATTGGAAACCATTGTACCGTCCTACATGCTTGCAAGAAGGGCATTGTTGCCAACAAAAAGAAAATGTGAGTCAAATCCAAAATACAAGGAACCGGGAACAACTACCACAAGCTATGAAGAAGCCTACAAAGCAAGTTTGGGTGAAAGCAGGACAAAGCAAAACTGTAACACAAGTGGAAACTAAAAATGACAAGGAAGAATCAGGCAATAAAGGGGAAGCTAAAAAAGGTGAGGAAGGCTGGACAGATGTACGTGGCAGATCAGCTGGGAAGACAGTTAAAGTAGGCCATCTAGAGAATACACACAGCTGGTTAGCATAAATGGTTTCAATTCGCTTAGTGAAGAAGAAAATCAACAGAGAATGGGACCACAACATGCATATTATGAAGGGGGGGGGGGGGGGGGGGGGGAGGGACAGGGGGGGAGGGAAAAAACGAATT
>ML292326.1:16040-27192 GCA_005239495.1 Nicotiana undulata | reverse complement strand
GGGGGGGGGGGGGGGAGGAAGTAGCATAGGGGTGGAGGACATAACTCAATTTTCTTTTCTACAAGATAAAGATAGCTACCCGGAATGTTCGAGGGCTGAATAAGGTGTATAAACAAAAGGAGACAAAGGAACTTATTAGAGAAAATAATATTAGTATTATAGTAATAATAGAGCATAGAGCTCAAGAGAACAAAGCTGTAAGTATAGTAAATAAAATTTCACCTGGATGGGACTGGATCGTTAATGTATCTTGTACACAAGGAGGGAGAATATGGTTGATATGGAACCCCAACATGGCAGTGATAACTAAGTTGGATGTTCATTCCCAATTTATACATGTTCAAGTGAAAGGGATAATTGTAAACGTTGAGTATCATTTCACTGCAATGTATGGCTTACATTGTATAAAGGACATGCAAGTTTTGTGGCAATAACTGGAGCTAATAGAATCATGGCAGCAAGGACCCTGGTTAATAATGGGGGACTTCAATGCCATATTCAATGTAGTAGACAGAATACATGGCACATAGGTGCAAGATGTAGAAATAAGAGATTTCAGAAAGTTCATGGTAAAAGCAGGAATGGTAGAACTATAAACAATTGGAAGATCATACACATGGAGCAAGAATCATACATATAGTAGGATTGATAGAGCAATAGTTAACTCAAACTGGATGCCTACAATGCCACCTCTATTGGTGCAAGTTATCGATCCTTTATTCTCAGACCACTCTCCACCCTGCATTGAATTTGGCAAGCCAGAAAACAGATGCAGGAAAGCATTCAGATTCATGAATTGTATATCATACCATCCTAACTTCACTAAGGTAGTAGAGGACAACTGGAGACAAACTAATAGTGCACACTATATTAAAGACATATGGGAGAAGCTAAAACATGTTAGGAGTGTCATTAAAGAGCTGAATGTCAAGGAATTTATTGGGGTCACAGAAAGAGTCAAAGACATCAGAGGCAAGCTTAAAAAAGTACAGAAATACATAAGAACTCCAACCCACAAGAGTTATTTGAAGCAGAAAAGGAGTTGAGGATACAACTTGAGAAATGGGATCTGATAGAAGAAAGCATATACAAATATAAATCCAAGGTGCAATGGCTAAAGTTAGGAGACTCCAACTCAGCATACTTCTTTGCAAGCATGAAGAACAGGAGAACACAAAACCATATCAAGGCTTTAATGTCTACTGAAGGCAGAATGCTGCAAACAAAGAAGGGCATAGAAGAGGAAATACTCAAATTCTATAAGCAGCTGCTAGGAAACGCTAACACAACACTTCCAGCAATGCAACCTGATATAATGAACATAGGTCCTATATTAAATAGAAGGCAGCAACACGCACTCATCAGACCTTTTGACAAAAAAGAAGTATACCAGGTGATCGGCTCCTACCTATACCACTATAGAATGGCAAGGCGGGATCGATGTAGCTTTTACCCGATAGGATCGAGATCGAAATCCACAAGGAGTTAGATGATTGGAGTTGAGTTCTTATTCGACTTAGCAATGCATTGTTCGTAATTACTCTTCTAAACATAGGTTGTTTTGATTCTATACTAGTTTTAATACTAAAGATTGCTACTAACAAGCTAGCTACAATATTTTTGTGAAGGTTTTATCAAGTTATAAAGGGCACTAAGGATGCAACTTACACCTTGGCGAGTACCTAACGAGATCTAAAATCTAGGATAAACTTGTTGGTTATGGGCTTGTGATATAACCTCACACTCAATTAATCATCCTGTACCTCTCGGTAGTTTGGGTGACTTTGACCGAATTGGCTTTCTCAAGCCTAATTGGGTGTTTCAACAAAGCAAGTGAAATTGGTTCAAGTCGGGTATTACCATCTCTAGTTTTTACCCTTTAATTGGGACCATCAATCTCTTGAAATCACCCTAATTCCTTGTTAACCTATTTTACCTAGACTTGGGTCATCTTTCTCAAGAACAACCTCAAAAAGGCATGAATCAGTGTTTGCAACCACTAATTCAGTAGATTAAGCATGAAATATGCTAAATATCACTAACCCAATAACAAGTAAGCCCTAGAATTAAAGACCCATTAGATACCCACACCAACCCTAACTAATGGGTCTAGCTACTCACATTCATCGAAGTAATCAAAATAGTATATGAAATTAAAGCCATAAATGTCAAATACAAAGATGAAATCTAAGATAAAGAGTGAAATCTATTCTAAAGTTACTCAAAAGGTAAAAGGATGCTATCCACGAGATCCCTAAAACATTAGATACCTTAAAATGAGAAAAAAAACTATTTATACACAACTGAAAATAGTGGACAAAAAGCTTCTATGGAGGTTTCGCTGTCAGTGGAAAACCAAGCGCCCCAGCGGAACAGCTTCTGCGGCCACGCAATTAAGAGCGCGGACTGCGCTTCTTCAAAGTTGGATCTCTTGAAATGTCTCTGAACTAAGATTCCGCTCCCAGCGGAAATCTGGGCGCCTCAACGGAACTGAATAATGCTGCAGCGCAATTATAGCGTTGACATCGCTCTTATGATGGCTGAAACTTGTAAGCTCTCTAATCTTGCTATTCCGCTCTCAGCGGATTTCCCATCGCGGTCGCACTTTAGGTTTTGCGGCCGCACTTTTATTGCGCTCTCAGCGGAACTGAAGGGGTCAAAATCCAGCTCCCTGAACTTCCGCTGCAGCTCTTAGGATTCCGCCCCAGCGTTAAGCTTTCGCTGCAGCGCTTCTGTAGAGTTCATGGACCGTGCAAGTTTGGCTCCCTTTTAAGTTAGTTTTGGCCTATTTTTCTCAATTTGATCCAAACCCTGCAAATAAGCACCTTGCATTAGTTTTCGGGAATACCTTAGTGCTTTTTTGCCCCAGAACCTAAGCAAAAGAGATTAAATAGTAAGTAAATACCCTAGTTATCACCAGGCACTACAAGGGATATATGAAAATAAAGCACCAGGGATGGATGGTTTCAACTCATACTTCTTCAAAATAGCCTAGAAAACAATTGGGGAGGATGTGACCAATACAGTAATTCAATTCTTTGAAAATCATGACATGCAAACAGACCAATAAACTGTACTGTTGTTACACTGATGCCAAAAGTAAATAACCCAACCTATGTGAAGGAACTCAAACCAATCTCTTGCTGCACTACAATATAAAAAATGCTAACTAACAGACATCAAGGAGTTATGGATGGTTTGATTGATAAAGAACAAGCTATTTTTTTTCTGGTAGGGTGATCAATGATAATATCATACTTAGTCATGAGTTAATAAAGGGATATGGGAGGAAATGAATATCACCTAGATGCATGATCAAGATTTCCATGCAAAAAGCTTATGATTCACTTGAATAGGTGTTCCTGGAGCAGGTGCTGATTGGGCTGAACTTCCTTGATACATTTGTGAAATAGATTATGACATGTGTAAAAACAATATCCTACTCTATTGTAGTTAATGGCAAGGAAACTAAACCATTTGCTGCAAAGAGAGGGGTTCAGCAAGGGGATACCCTATCTCCCTATCTGTTTGTAATAACAATGGAATACCTACTAGAATGCTGAAGACTCTGAAGAACAATCTTGGTTTCAACTATCACCCTAGGTTTGCAAAGCTGAATTTAGTGCAGTTGGGATTTGCAGATGATCTGCTCCTATTCTGTAGGGGAGATGTGATATCGGCAAAGCTACTGTATGCATGTTTTGAGAGTTTTTCTAAGGCATCTAGACTAGTATCTAACTAGGGAAAAAGCTCTATATATTTTAGAGGGGTTGCTCCTAACATACAACAAGAAATCCTGCAAACTTTGGGTTTTCAAGCTGACACACTGCCCTTCAGATATTTAGGTGTACCTTTGAGCTCAAAGAGGCTGTCAATTGGGCAATGTCAACCACTATTAGACAAGATGACAGGAAGGATTACTACATGGACAACAAAAGTACTGTCTTATGCGGGCAGAGTGCAACTAATAAAGAGTGTACTTACAACTATTCAAAATTTCTAGTCTCAAATCTTCATACTGCCCAAAAAGATCATACAAGTGATTGAAGCAATTTGCAGAAACTACCTCTGGACAGGAGCAACTGAAGGTTCTATTGCCTGGTAAAATCTATGCTTACCAAAGGTTGCAGGTGGATTGAACATATCAAACATTGACTTATGGAACAAAGAAGCTATTCTAAAATATTACTGGAGTTTAGGGTAGAAAAAAGATCGTCTATGGTTCAAATGGGTCCACACATATTATATAAAGAGGAATATGATGAATGAAATGAAGCTAAAGCAGGCATCCTGGGTTGTGAAAAAGATACTCAATGTAGGGAAATATATTGAAGAGTCTGGTCTAACAATAGAGGAGATTATGAACAGGAGAAGGTTCTCCATAAGGCAAATGTGTAACAACCTAAGAGGTGGATATCCCAGAGTTCATTGGAGGAGGCTGGTATGTAACTATCAAAGTAGTCCAAGGTGGTCTTTTATATTGTATATGACTGTACATAATAGACTATATACGAGAGATAGGCTCATCAAGTGGGGGATGCAAAGTAGTCCACTATGTATTCTATGCGACCAAGAACAGGAAACCACACAACACTTATTCTTTGAATGCAATATAGTAGTTAGAATCTGGCAACAATTACTCACATGCAAGGGTATAAACAGAGTTGCAATGGGGTGATCTGAGAAGATAACATGGGCACTAAATAATGCACGAGGGAAATGTGGGAAAACTAAAATATATAGAATGACATTAGCTGAGAGAATCTACTCTATATGGCAGTAAAGAAACCTAAAACTATTAAAAAAACGTAAATGAGAGGAGGTGATGATTATAGGAAGAGTGCACTGCAGAGGAAGCAAAGTACCAAGACCTGAAAAGCAAATGGCCAGCCTTTTCTACCCATGAAGCAACAAAGGATAAGGTTGAACCAGGTGCAATAAGATACACGGTACTAAGCAGTAAGATTTCTGAAGATTAAAGTTAGTAGAGGAGGCTAGAGATGTATACTAAAGTTGAGGCTACATGTCTAACTTTAGGATGAAGACATACTCGTACAGAGATTTCAGATAAATAGAAAATTTATTTACCAAAAAAAGAAAAATAATAATGTAAATATATTATATAAATTGTAGATACACCTTTCATACAATATATATACACAATATAAACGCATTATATATGTCTTTTATCAATAGCCAATGTAGCCACTATAAGTCTTTACTTTCATTTTTTGTATAATACATGTTTAATAAATGTAAAATATATACACAGTAATTATATACATATTATACAACTATTATACATAATGTATAAATGAAGGGGCATAGACAATAAAGGATGACCAGCGAACTTGGTCGATTTGTTTTCTCCGACAATGACCATTCCACCCCCCAAACCAAATGTTATTTTCTTTTATAATCCATCCAAAAACATGTCATGCAATACAAGCGAAAAACACAACAACTATAAGCCCTCAAAAGGACAGAAAGCACTAGGCGAATGATCCAACTTTAGTAGAAAATTATCTAGCAAAAATATATTTTTCTGCATCTAAGTAAAGGAGGAGGAGGTTGCGAAGGAAAATGAGAGAATGTAAAGAAGGTGGTGTGTTGGTGGTTAAGACAGTGGAATAGATGAAAAAAGAAGTAAAAAAATGAAGGAGTGAGTGCTGGCGATCGCTGACGGGTCGAAGAATGGAGAAGATGAGAAGAGAGGAAGAACACATGAAAGATAAATATTAAGGACCCGTTTGGCCATGGATTTTGCCTAAATAAATTTAGATTTTATTTGGCAAACACATGTTTGGCCATTAATGATTCCTATATTTTGGCAAGACCCCAAATCCCAAAACCAGTTCAATAGCTGATTTTGGGCCAAATCTCTTATAATATATATGTTTTTTCCAAAATAAATTTGGAAAATATGTTTTGAAAACGTATGTACAAACACATTTTCATCTTCAAGTCAAACTTCACCCAAAACAGAGTTTTCAAAATAAATTTGGAAATTTATGGCCAAACGCTAGCTAAGTGAGAGGCGACCGAAAGAGAGGAGAAAAGATGAGATTTAGGAGTTGGATAATAATCTATATATCTATATTATTATAAAAGCACAAATATTTTAGGCTAAATGTCGAACGACTAAATATCCCTAAAATATTAATTGACTTTTATAACCTTAAATATATATTTAATTTTAGGATATAGTTGTAAATCACCTAACGCTAGATTTCTTTTCCGATTTAAATTTCACATACCGAGCAAAAAGGAAAAACTGTGAAGGTGAAATACTCCTATCCAAATTGATTTTGCATTCATCCTCCCACACTACAATACAATATTTTATCCTCCTCTCTGATATTTTACACAATACAATATACAAACCAAAAGGAAACACCAAGAAATAAAAAAAAATGTAAAAATTCTTTCTCTCTATCTAGAGTTTTTTGCCTACTTTTTCTTGGACAACAAATGCTTCGTACAATATCCTTATTCTTGGATGACAATCTGCTTCGTCCAGTTATTCTTTCCCAGTTTGTGTGGGATTTAGATTCATTAATTATAAAAAAAAGTTAGAGATTCTTGGAACGTTGAAGTCGCAAAGTCATAGTTTACTTGGAATTCTAATTATCAGTTAATCATCATTTCATCCAAATTAAAATATTTTTTAAAGGCTTAAAGAGTTGATCAATATCTCAATACAATTACACTTGATATTTAATTATGTGAATCACTCGTATAAAAGAAACTAAATTAAAAAAATCCTCAGTTGCTACCATTATAATAAGATAGTGATACGCATATAAAAAAAAATTAAATATAAAGTTATGTTCTTAGTACCTTACTAAGAGAAGATGAGAGGAATAGTATGAGCAACTAGATCGTTGTTATATAATCATTTATAATGAGATGGGAAAATTATGAGATCTCATCTTTGATGTGTATAATTCTTTGCCTTTATAATTTATGTGGAACTTGACAGACCAATAAGTTATCCTACGTGCCTTTCTCATAAAAACTTGACTTCTCAAGCCAAAAAATGACTGGTAATTTTAAAATTATATTTAGTAAGTATTTTCGATATGTTTCTATTTATAATGACAATCAATATATGATATGATCGATCAATCCTAATGTTAAATTATTTGTCATGACATATTTTTCCAAATGGGTAAGAATAATACAGAAAAAATACCAAGACATCACGTTTAAAGTGTCACGACCCGATTTACCCTCCAAAAGGTATCGTGACGGCACCTAGTCTCTACCACTAGGTAAGCCTAAATGTGCGAAAGACAATAAACAAAAATAATAAGTAAAGACAGGGTAAAGTAAATCTACTTAGTAAAACATCGCCACTCGGCATGTACAAGCAAATTTTTCCAAAACCCGGAATGTCACTTTTAAGTCACAAGCTCTATACAACGAAGAAAGAAATACATAAAAGTCTCTATCTAACTGGAATGGAAGGTGACTCGGAGGATTCTGCGGACGTGGCAGAATTACCTTACGGTCTCCTCAAGCAGCTACGACAACCACTAGCCACGACACTGAGAATTGGAAGCTGGATCTACACACGAAAAATATGTGCAGGAAAGGGCATGAGTACACCACGTTCGGTACCCAGTAAGCGCCAAGCCTAACCCTAGTCAAGTAGTGACGAGGCCAGGTTAAGGCTCTACTGGATTAATAAATAAACATTTTAAATAGTACGGAAAAGAAACAAGTTCTAAAATAAACAGTCAGAGTGAATAAGCTGAAATAAGACAGTAAAATGGAGCCCTCGACTCAGCACAACGTATCACACAATGAAATCNGGGGGGGGGGGGGGGGAATGTACGTACTCGTCACCTCACGTACACGGCGCCCACACAACAATTATATCAAAACAACCTAAGGAAAAAGTCCCGAACACAGAGTTAGGCAAGTCACTTACCTTGACTGCTCTACTCAACTCAAAACCACATCCTTGCCACGAGTACCCGACTCCGAATGGCCCAAATCTATTCAATTCAATTGCATAATGTAAATATCACTTTAAGAAATCAATCTAGCTAATTAGTTCAAAGCTAATACGCAAAATTAGGAAAATTGCCCAAAAGTCCCCCGGGCCCACGTCTCGGAATGGGTAGAAATTATAAATTCTGGACACCCGTTCACTCACGAGTCTAATCATACAAGAATTTCTCAAATCGGATATCAAAACCTCGATCAAACGCAAAACTTCGGTCTAAGAACTTTATCCAATTTTCCCCCAATTTTCCACCATATATTCGAAATTAAAGGATGGATTTAAGTGTAGATTCATGGAAATTAGCCCAAATCGAGTAGGAATTACTTACCCAATTCGCCCAAGTGAAAATCTCTTCAAACATTGCTAATCCCCGAGCTCCCAAGTTCAAAAATGTGAAAAACAGCTTAAATCCTCGATTTTGGGTTTTAAAATCTGCCCAGGAACAGTCCTCATCGCGTTCGCGGAATCACCCTCGCGAACGCGAAGGGTAAAAACTCACACGCCCAAATTCTGACCTACGCGAACGCGACACAGGGCATGCGAACGCGGACCTTGTCCTATGCCAACCCTACGCGAACACGACTAGCACCACCCGTCCGCGAAGGGTTAAGCTCGAATCCCCTGTTGCCTATTCCTTCTACGCGAACGCGACATAGTCCACGCGTTCGCGTTCCATCAATGTGACAAACCTACACGTTCACAGTCCCCTCTACAGGAACGCATTGCACAAAGTCGCCTGGGACCGGTTAAGCCTACGCGTTCGCAACTATCCCTACGCGAACGCATTGGAGCAAACCAGCACCAACAATTTCTGCTGCTTCTTACGTCCAAATCTTAACCCGTTGAGCATTCGAAACACACCCAAGGCACCGGGACCTCAACCAAACCTACCAACCAGTTCTAATACCTCATTTGAACTTAGTTGAGCCTTCAAACCACACCATATAGCATCAAAATAAAGAATTATGCATGGATTCAAGCCTAAGAACTTATGAACTTTCCAAAATCCACAACCGATGTCGAAACACGTCAAAACTAATCCGAATGAACTCAAATTTTACACACTAGTCATAAATGACACTAAAACCTGTTGCCACTCTCAGAATTCCATTCCAAGTCCGATATCAAAATTTCACCAATTCAAGCCTAATTCTACTACAGACCTCGAAAACACATCCCGGACACGCTCCTAACCCCAAAATCACCCAACAGAGTTATGGAGTTGATGGAATTCCATTCTGGACTTGTCTTCACACAGTTCCAACTACGGCTCTATTCTAAAGCTTAAACTCATATTTTGGGACTATGTGTCCAAAAACTCTCGGGAATTCACAACTAGTTACTCCGACAACTGCCATAAACAGATACAAACGTGAGGAAATGAGTTATTAGGGGATCGGGGCGCTAACTCTCAAAACGACCGATCGGGTCGTTACATTCTCCCCCTCTTAAGAAAATCGTTCGTCCTTGAACGAGTATGAAGACATACCTGAAGTTGTGAAAAGGTGAGGGTACTGGCTGCGCATATCCTGCTCGGTCTCCCAAGTCGCCTCCTCAACCGTCTGACCCCTCCACTGAACCTTAACTGATGCAATATTCTTTGACCTGAGCTGTCTGACCTGTCTATCCAAGATAGCTACTGGATCCTCAACATATGATAGATCCTTGTCCAACCAGACTGAACTGAAATCCAATACATGGGTCGGGTCACCGTGATACGTCCAGAGCATAGAGACATGGAATACCGGATGAACGTTTACTAGGTTGGGAGGCAAGGCTAGCTCATAAGCAACCTCCCCAACACGCCCCAATATCTCAAAAGGACCAATGAATCTCGGATTCAGCTTACCCTTCTTCCCGAACCTCATGACGCCCTTCATAGGCGATACCCGAAGTAAAACCTGATCACCAGCCATAAATACCAAATCACTAACCTTCCGGTCCGCATAACTCTTCTGCCTGGACTGAGCTGTGCGAAGTCTCTCCTGAATTAACTTCACCTTGTCCAGGGCATCCTGGACCAAATCTGTACCCAACAATCGGTCCTCACCGGACTCAAACCATCCCACTGGAGACCGCCATCGTCTACCATACAAGGCCTCATATGGCGCCATCTGAATGTTGGACTGGTAGTTGTTATTATAAGTGAACTCTGCAAGTGGCAAGTATTGGTCCCATGACCCTCCAAAATCCATCACACAGGCATAGAGAATATCCTTAAGAATATGAATCGGGCACTCGAACTGACCGTCCGTCTGAGGGTGAAAGGATGTACACAACTCTACTCTGGTGCCTAGATCCTGTTGAACGGCTCTCCAGAACCGTGAAGTGAACTATGTACCTCTGTTTGAAATGATAGACACTGGAATATCGTGAAGGAGAACAACCTCCCTAATATAAATCTCAACCAACCTCTCGAAGAAGTATGCAGTCAACACTGGAATGAAATGGGATGAATGGAGTACCACGACACGATTTGCCCTCCGAAAGGTATCGTGACGACACCTAGTCTCTACCACTAGGTATGCCTAAATGTGTGAAAGATAATAAACAAAAATAATAAGTAAAGACATGGTAAAGTAAATCTACTAAGTAAAACATCGCGACTCAGCATGTACAAGCAAATTTTCCCAAAACCCGGAATGTCCCTTGTAAGTCACAAGCTCTATACCGAAATAGCTCTATACAACGAGAAAGAAATACATAGAAGTCTCTATCTAACTGGAATGGAAAGTGACTCGGAGTCTTCTGCGGACGTGGCAGAATTAACTTACGGTCTCCTCAAGCAGCTACGACGACCACTAGCCACGGGACTGAGAACTGGAAACTGGATTTGCACACGAAAAACATGTGCATGAAAGGGCGTGAGTACACCACGTTCGGTACCCAGTAAGTGCCAAGACTAACCCCAGTCAAGTAGTGACGAGGCCAGGTTAAGGCTCTACTGGATTTATAAATAAACAGTTTAAATAATACGGAAAAGAAACTAGTTCTAAAATAAACAGTCAAAGTAAATAAGCTGAAATAAGACAGTAAAATGAAGCCCTCGGCTCAGCACAACGTATCACACAATGAAATCTCCCGGGATACCGTCCCGTAGTTCCATTTATAAATATGCAGTAAAGGGGGGGGGGGGGG
>ML292326.1:0-11674 GCA_005239495.1 Nicotiana undulata | reverse complement strand
TCTTTTTTTTTTTGGTTTTTTTTTAATCTGGCCTTCCCCCCCCCCCCCCTTGATTCCTGACACTATAAGCATGTACTTATGATACCTAGTTACTATGTACTCAAGATCCTCCCACCAGTTTAACAATTTGGGGTGGATATTGGCGACCATGCCGAATATGGGGATTTCATGCCTCATTTCTGCAAAACAAAAAAGGTTAGACTCTTACCCCCCACCGGACTCGACTATTTAACATCAACAATTAGCAAAGAGCATTTAGTTTTCCAAATAAATGCACAGAACGTGAAGGCGTCCGTTTGGGTTCTAGGGAAACCCAATGGACTTTGGACAAGGCTATCTTAAAGGCTATTGTGCGGACAACACACTTAGCCTGAGTAGGTTTGACCATGATGCATGTAACATTACAATAGAGTAAGGTTTCTATGGGGTTTTAGACCGGTACCCTTGAGCGTACAACTCAAGGGGGAAGTCACGGAACTGTCGACTGTACCGCTGATCGACTAGTTTTACCTCAAATACCCCTTTCCGAATTTAGGGGGTAGTAATATTGTAATAGAGCAACCACTCATTGTAAGCGTTGCTATAGTTCATCCCCTCAATCCCTTTTAACTCCTTCGACTCCCTGAACTCGGTTGGTCAATTTCTTGAGTTCCTCGGCCAGATTCCTGATGAGCCTGTCCTTCTCGTCGGACTCAGGGGTATGCAGTGTGGAATGAGCCACGGTTTCCACATAAATGGGATAATCGTAATCCTGGAAGTGGTCTTTTGTTTGATCCTGGAGAGGTGGAGTGTTATGGTGACAGGTATTGCATTGTGCTGGCGGGACTGGGTCCTTGGAGAGATTCGGTTGTTTAGGGATGTTTTGTGGTAAAGTGGGGTTTGGAGCATTTGGGAAGTGGATGTATGGAACATTGAGGGAAAGTGATAAGTGAGCTAAATTCTTGACTTGGTAAAGTTCCTCTTGGAACTTCAGTAGTTTCTTTTCCAGTGGAGACATACCCTCGTGCAGAACCTGAATACCACGACCATCAGTGGTCTCAACCTGTTCATCCCTGTTGTCTTTTCTGGTGCCGCTTGCATCTTCCATCTTAGTTTTCCCCTTGCTTTTTCCTTTGGGAGGAGTAGGAGGAGGGACCTTTGATCTTGTGCGGTAGGAGGATGATGCCAGAATGCACGAACTAACATTTGGGGAGGGGAGTAATAAATAAAGAAAAACAAAACAAAAGGTAAGGAACTCAGTGAGGATTATAAACATATTGCGGTAATTTAAACACGTAATTCGAAAATGTAAAATGCATCCTAAGTTGGGGAACCTCTTTGTGCCTGAGGTAGGCCTAGCGACAAATTAATTTGGAGAACTTGAAATGCCAAAAGCCTCATTTTATTGATGATAAAAATGACTCTAAATATGCGAAAAAAATAAAAGTCACTAATGGCCAATGGCCTTATTACATCAAAGGAGACAAAATAAAAGACACCCCTATCTACCTGGTCCCAGAAGGACCTTCCCCAGATTCGGCATTCCTTCTCCCTTTGATCAGCTTTCCCAACTCGCGAAGTCCCAGCAACAAGTAGGTCCTGGCTAGATATCCTCCTTTGGCTCCTTTAGCCCTTTTGCAGTCCTCGATCTTTTTGATGAACTTTTCCTCCAGCTCGACTATACCTCGTTCCACGTACCCTAGCCTCTTGTTGGAGCTGATAGCCATATCCTTCCATTCCTTGATCAGCTTTCTGCTGGACTCATGTATCTGGTGATGATTATCTTCACATTCACGAAGCCTCTTGCGTAGACTGTTGAATTTAACTTGGGCTTCAGCCTTTTCATCTATGACCCGGTGACCCTGAGCGAATCGTGGCTCGAATTGGCCCTCCATATCTTCTTCTAACCAGCTTAGATAGAAAGGAGTACAACCGGAATGATACCTGTCTGGCTCAATGGTGTCTTTCTCCAGTACAATCTTGCAGTGCCACAAATGCTGGGCTTGGTACTTGTGAGGGCTGTCGTCGTCCTGGAAGTCTGCTCGAAGATGTCTCATCTTCTCAACCCTAGGTATAACCTGCCTCCTCCCTGCTTGCCTCATAACTAGGAGAGGGACAAAAGGGTACGTTCCCCTCAGACTAATCAATATCAGAAATGAAGCGTCTCGGGATCAGATGATAAATTCGTCCGTTGGGAACCATTCAAACATCCACTGAATCTGGTCCTCGGTCAAATTTCCCAGTAACTCAACCCATCCCTCGGCATTTTCCGGCTTAGCGAACATGTTTGGAATATAGTTCATTCGCTTTGGGTGGTAGAAAGCGATATGGTCATCCCAGATTCTTCGATGGATGTCTTGTCGGTAGTTACCCCTTTGCAGGTGTTCTGTGAGCCAAGCTGAAGCAGTAAGTTGCAACCTTCAAAGTGTTTTTCTCCCCGTTGACACTTTTCTAAGGCTCGGTATATGTCTGCAATGATCATAGGCACAATGCTGAAATCCTATCCGTTGATCCCCTCCATTAAAGTCTTAGTGACCATGGCCAACCTAGTGTGAATCCTCTCCTTCTTTGTCGGAAACACCATTAAACCCAGAAAACAAGCCATGAAAGCAAACTCTCGGAGATGGATGTGCCCTAGAGAAGTGAGGGTAAACTCATCCTGATAAGTGCGGTATGATTTGATATGACCGAACCTTTCGTACAAGTAATCAAAAGGGATGTACGAATCCTTTAAACATACCAAGTCCGGATTTTTCTTTAGTCCCAACATTTTGAGAAAACCCCGGCCTGTGCGATTCTCAGGCATAAACAACCCTTGAGATTCCCAAGCCAAACCTGCCAAACCTCCTATTTCTTCCAGCAGCGGTGTCATTTCATTGTATCCGAAGCGGAATATTGACCGATCACAATCCCAGAATAGGGTAGCAGCCTCTATCATCATTTTGTTAGACTGAATATCCAAAAGAGAGGGCAGGTTGCCCAAGTGTTTCCTAACGAGTGCTTTGTCGCTGGAGTGAAGATCCTCCCACCAGTTTAACAATTTGGGGTGGATATTGGCGACCATGCCGAATCTGGGGATTTCATGCCTCATTTATGCAAAACAAAAAGAGTTAGACCCTTACCCCCACCGGACTCGACTATTTAACATCAATAATTAGCAAAGAGCATTTAGTTTCGCAAATAAATGCACAGAACGTGAAGGCGTCCGTTTGGGTTCTAGGGAAACCCAATGGACTTTGGACAAGGCTATCTTAAAGGCTATTGTGCGGACAACTCACTTAGAATTACTAGGTTTGACCATGATGCATGTAACATTACAATAGAGTAAGGTTTCTATGGGGTTTTAGACCGGTACCCTTGAGCGGACAACTCAAGGGGGAAGGCACGGAACTGTCGACTGCACCGTTGATCGACTAGTTTTACCGCAAATACGCCTTTCCGAATTTAGGGGGTAGTAATATTAGAATAGCGCAACCACTCATTGTAAGCGTTGCTATAGGAGTTTTGTTTGGCACGACTGGAATATGAATGCGGAGCATGATATGCAATAAATATCATTAAATCAAATAGGCATGTATTTTCACGTTGAGGAAAGCGGTAAAGAAAGAAAATACAACAGTTACAATGGAAAGCGGTTACAAAGAAAACATGAAGATATGTCAGTTTCGTTCAGGTGAAATAAATACTTGCAAAAATTAAACAGTTACATCATATAACGGGGAATAGGAAAAGGTGTAAGCATTAAAATAAAAATTAAAGGTCCAAATTCACAAAGCAATTTTTAATGGTATAAGCCTAGGGAAAGTCCCCAGCAGAGTCGCAATGCTGTCGCGCCCCCTTTTTTCCTCGCACGGGTTAGGTACGCAGAGATCGGGTTTTATGACATTTTGGACAACTCCTTAAAGGAAATGTTTAAGGAAGAGTCGCCACCTAACGATTTTTATGGTGCGTTAGGGCACCTAGAGTAAATAACTCATGAACTAGTTTGTGTTACCAGAGATTGGGTAAGGGCTTGAAGTTATCCCAAGGGGAAGGTGTTAGGCACCCCTCAAGATCCACAACTGTGGGTCCCAGCCAAGAAGTTTTGTGAATTTGGACGGTGAACAAGTAGCAAGTAAGGTTCATATAAGAGGGGATTTCAAACAAGTATGAAAATCTTTAAAGGTTTTGGGAAACATTAGAATAAACATTTGAAAAGAACTGTCCTAGGTTTAAAGTAATACGGATCACATCAATGCAATACCCGGTATGTCACGCCTCGAAGAGGGGCTACACTTGGTATTAGCGCACCGGTCATCATATCCATATTCTACCCTTCCCGCCCCGTTAAGGTATTTAAAACGCATGTGTCGGTCATGAAGCTTATTGCGTGCTATTACCCGTCCCATTCTATAAGTCTTGGAGGGTATTTAGGACTACTAATCCTACAAGGTGAGTACTACGCTGAACCCCTAGGTTTAAAGGGATAAAATTATAAGCGACATGCATAACAACAAATAGGACTACAGATATGGGAACACATAAGGGAAAATAGTGGCTCACAGATCCCTCCACAAGTAAACACGTAAATAGCACGTCTCAACCACAATCAAGGTCTCAAAGTCAGGATTTAGAACAGGAGTTTTTGAGTTGGAAATCAGTATGATTTCAACAGTTTCGAAAAGGGAATGCCTTTTGAAAACTCAGTAATGAAGCTGGTATTCAGTTTGAAACAAAGTAGTTTGAAAAGAAGAATGATTGACTTTAGATTCCAGTAAGTAACAGAAAAATGCACAGCAGTTCAATGAAGTCCTCAGTAAAGCAAAGGAAGAACTTTTAGAAAATTTCAATAAAGCATGATTTGGAATGACATAGTGATTCAAAGGGGCAAGTGACTTTTGGAAGATCCAGTAGTTTAAAGTAGAGTAGGAGTCAGTAGTTTAAGGAAGACTTTAGTAAAAGGAGAGTAAGTAAACATTTTCAGGAAACAGTAGCTTTAAAAATATAGAGCAGGTATTCGATTGAACGGAATGATTTTTTGCAAAGAGTGAAACTGCCTCTGAAACCCAGTAATTCGAAAATACACAGAGCAGTAATCTAATAACTTAGTTAAAGAGGAAATTAATGCATGATTTCCAGAATCAGTATTTGAAAACAGTAGAGTAGGAGTTTTTAGGAAATAGGGTGAACTTCAGAAAGAGATAAAACATGAATGAAAAGCATCAAAGTTTAAGAATTTCAAAAAGGGACTGATTGGTTCTAATACCAGCTACGTGAAACACGATTAGGTTTTGTTTTTAATAATATATTAGGCCTAAAGTTTTCCTAGGCGTTCGTATACATTGCCTATTTGTTTAAAGGTGAGCATGCAGACTTCAGTTCCAATTTTAAGAGAGGTGATGTTATGTTTGCAGATCGTTTCAACCAATTGACCACATTTTAGTGAGGTTAAGCATGCAAATTAGGTGTTCAACAACTGTAATTCAAAACCAATATGAAGTCCTAAATAGCATGATATCTAATGCACATAAGTAAAAATCCTTTAGGCATGTTTTCTACATGCAATGCTTATGAAGATGCAGAAGTAGAATGTCATGACAGTTTCATTACTTTATCAGAGTTGTGAATGGTGAGCAGGGCTTGTGAGATGTCATGAATATAATATATATGCTGAAAATAAAAACCTAAGCATAATTTATAATGCATGAGATGCATGTCCTGAACAGGATGTCTATTTCACACATAGGGAAATAAACCTCTGGTCATGATTTCTACCCGTTACTATACTAAACATGCATAACCCCTTCCCATATCCACTATCTAGCCCCAATTATTCGTTTACAAATTATTACAAAACAAGAATAATAAATTACATCACTTAAAGAAAAATAAGAAGCTAATTCTATAGGGAGCCTTCAATCCGGCCCATATCTCCCAACCTCAATCCTTTTGAGTTTCACAGTCTTTCATGGTCTGGGTGCGGCAAAGCTCCCTAAAACCCTCGTGGGTCCCTGGCCAATACCAACACCCAGACATATTTGCCAATTTTGAGCATGTGCAGTGTGGAATTACCAGCCTCAGTGCGTCAAAGTTTAGAGGGAACTCAAGCGGTTCCCTAGGCAATGCTTACACCGAGGGGGTGGAACTTCAGTTTCTAGGAATAGTGTGAAGTGCTAGGAGTGAGTTTAAAAGAGGAACATGGGTTTTGGAAAAAGAGTTCAGTTGAAAAACTCTACAACTCAAGAATTATTTTGAAACATAAAAAGCTTTTGAAAACAGTAGTAAGGTCAGAGAAGTAATAGACCAATCAAACAATCAAAGACAATGAGGATTGGGGGGCATATAAGCCACATAATAATCAGAAGAGATACATAAATTTAGTAAACTGGTAGACATAGTTGCAGAAATCAGGGGACAGATAAGCCACATAATAATCAGGAAGAGATACATAGTTGCACAAATCAGAGAGGTTCAGGGGATCAAGGGGACAGTAGAGTTAAACTAAACATGATATTGAACAGCCTAATAGATGCATATAGGAATAGACTGAACATATATAAGCATTATTGACTTAGCCAGAGCATGTAAGTCTTAGAGAGATAAGCATGGTAAGTACTAATAGATAAACAAGAGATTAATTGCATGTTGAACAACAGAAGCACAAGTAGAAGACAATTAGGAATATGATAAACTGAAGCAATAAGAAACACATTGGTTTGGAGCTCGAATCTTAATTAGAACAAACCAGTGAGAAAAGAATAAGCAGAATGAAAGAGAAAAATGAGCACAATGGTTAGCCTTGGCTTATAGCCGGCTAACAGTAACCAAGAGCAAAAGAGAGCAGTAGTAGAGTAAAGAGTTTTGTAAGAGAGAGTAAGTTCTTAACACAAGTCTATGTGTGTGTGAGAAGCTTAGAACAATGTTATTGTTCGTTGTTTGTTTAATGAAAGAGCATGAGTACCTATAGTTGATAATATGTGATCAAATAAGGTAAGAATCACAAATTCATGGGAATAAGAGAAGGCAAAATCCAATCAGTGTAAGAAGAATACATGGTTCCCTTAAATTATGGGATTCAAACTCAGAAATGGTAAAGATATGCAGCCACATAAGGTAAATAAAAATCAGTAAAAGGTTGAATAAGGAAGGAATCCAGGTCTGTTAAGTAACAGGGGACTCGAAATTAATCAACCAAAGAATCGATATGTTTATTCCCTTAAATCAAGGGATTCAAATTCAAATGGTAACACATATAGGCAAGGTAAAAGATCAGTCAAGACTCAATTTAAGGAAATAATTAGGTTCACTAAGCAATAGAGTAAACAATTAAGACCAAGTTCAGAGATTCCAATTAAGGAGTGATTTATTGAAATCAATCAATCTAAACAAACGCGTAGCACTAATCAAAATAGGGAAATCAGCATCAGTTAGAAGTGAATTACTAAACCCTACTTCAACCATATAAATAAAGAAGGCAAGCAGTCGTAGCAACAGGCAGGCTTAGCAATATTAACAGTAAGAGGCCAGAGATAAACACACATATGAACATAATCACCCAGAGATGCCACAAACAAACTAAAGAATCATTCGAAGCATGATAATCACAGAAAAACTCTAGCAAGAATCGAGTAGTCAATCCAACATGAAGAAGCAAACATAGAAGTCTAAGAATTTAGGGCCTTTAACACAGGCGAGTTAAAAGCAGTAAGAACATAGAATCAGTAGATATGCAAAGGGAAAGTTCAAATAAACAAAAGAAATCAGTTTAAACCAGTATAGGAAAGCTTAGAGAAAACCCTAATTTTAAAACGTACACAAAAACGATTCAAAACTGATAGACCTTAAAGATCGAGTTGACAATAGTGTATAACATAAAGGAATAAGCTTAAAATTTCTAAAAATAACAAAGATTTAAAAGGTTTATGTCAAAGATAGGGTTTCATAAGAAACCAGAGAAAAGTAGGAGAACCTGTCGTGAAACTCAGGGATAATGGTGGTTATGGCATGATAGTGTCAGACCCAACCGGAGAGGCCGAAAACAACCCAAGCAGGAGCTCCAGTAGTGGGTTGGACAGGTTATAAACCTTCGAAAGCTCCAGAGATGAAGTGAACCGGAGAGGGGAGGCCTCAAGGCGGCTGGTAGTCGAAAGGACGGTGGTCGGAGGTGGCCGGAGAGGAGATAAGCTTCATCGGAGAAGGAGGTGAACCTGAAGGTTCTAGAGAGAAGGGAGAGGGAAAGAGACGAGAAGAGAGAGAGAGTCAGTCTCGAAGACTGAGGGATCGGTGAGGGGTCGTTTGGGTTAATTAAGGTAAGAGGGAATCTGGGTCGTTGATCTTATTTGATCAACGACTCAGATTTAATCAGGGGTTGGGCCCGGGTTATTATTGAGTTTGGGTTGGGTTAGTTTTAGGATTGGGCTGGGGTGAATAATCTAATGGGTTGGGGTTAATTGGGTTTAAAGACTGGGTTAAAATGTGGCTAGGATTTAAAATAATGTGGCTAATTGTTAAATACCCGAAAAAATAGATAATTAATTAATTAAAATAGCTAATAATTGTATAAAAATGAAATTAAGTTAAAATAGGTAAAATTTCAATAATTAACTAATATTACGTGTGAAAATGCATAAATTTCGAATTAAAATAATACAAAATGTCCAATTGGGCTATAATTGTAAAATTGCTGTAATTGAAATTAAATAAAATCTAATTGGCTAATTTGTGAAATAATTGAATTTTAATGGATAAAAAATGATTATATATAACATACTGAGCTGGGAAATATTTTGACATTATTTATAGCATAATTTATGAATTATTTAAATATGAAATATTAAAATAAACAGGAAAATAAGTTAATAAAAATATGGAAAAATACTCATTATTACAAAGAGTAATTTAGAAAGCTTATATGCGAGTTTGCAAATAATTTGAGGAAACATTGGGTATCAACACCCCCTCAATCTAATGCTATTAAACTCTTTGGCATGAACATTTGTGATAGATCATTGTTGTAACTAGTTAAGTTCTATAAGCCTTCTCTGATGTTAACTTATGTGCAACTATGCTTTCATAGATGTATTACTTGTCCCCAATTCCCTTTTCCTTATTTGTGTTTGTTTCCTGAACTATGTATGTTTTCTAAGTTGCTGATTGTCCTGTCTCTTTTCCTGTTCAAACTAGTTTCATAAAACAAACTCTTATGCTGTTCTCTAAAGCTATTTTCAAAACAATTATGTCAGAAAACTCTTTTCAACTCAACTCCTTCTAAAAATTATGAGCACATCTCACTACTCCTAGTTTCTAAGTTCAGCCCCCTTTGTGTGAGCACTGCCTTGGGGACAATTTGAGTACACATTGAACTATGACACACAAGGATGGCATTCCACACTGCACTTACTCAGTCCTTGCTAGGGTACCTGGGGTGTGAGCACTGCCTGGGATGAGGTCCTTAGGAACTCTGACACACCTGGGTTATAAAAGGTCATGGCATATGGCATTGTTGGATCTAGAGACTTGGGCCTACTGTTAGGCTCCCTATAGTGTAACTTCTTAATTTTACCTATTTACTTATGTAATTTGTGCAATGCTGGTCTGTAATATTAATTATAAAAACGACTCTGGGGTTGGATAGTGAAATGGGTGGGGTTATACATGCTTAGTATAGATATGGGTAGAAACCATGCTTGTTGGTTTATTTTATATATGTGCAATAGACACCATGCTTAGGAATACCTGTCATTCATGCATTAGATATCTTGATGTTTAGGTTTATTTATTTCAACATCCCCATCGTACTCATATCCACTTAGAAATCATGTTCCTAGTTAAGCAACAATAGAAATGGCTGTTATAATGTTACTGCCTCTGCATTTTCGCAATTGCTTCATCTAGAAATCTTGTTTAGGTTAAATAATAACATCAACTATCGAATCTTGCATTAGAAATCATGTTGCCTTAGGATTTCATTCTCAGCATGCTCATGTTATCTATGCCAAAATCATGTGTTAAAAAACATATGTTGCCGTGAACACTTAGAAATCCTGTATTAGGTTTCAGTAACTTATTAAGGAATTACATCTCCGTGTATTCTGCTTTCACTAAAAAAGAATGTGCTAATGAATCTCGCTAAAAATAATAGATTCTAATACTGAAAACGTTCATGCATCTAGAACAGCATGCATATGTTTGTATCATTCTACAACCCGCATGCATTTAGATATCATGTTTCAGGACCTGCATCCATACTTGTTTAAACTCTTAGCATCGTAATAATAAAACAGACTCACCCTATCTAACTATTATTTTCTGAGACCAGGCAGTGTGACTGGAGTATTTTAATACGCCTAGGCAAATCTTAGGTATTAACACTTGTTAAAACTGGAAAGCTACTCCTCGTTTGTGTATTGTTTGGCTAATTACAGATAAGGAATCAATAGCTTAAAAAATGGTAAAATTCCTTTCTCTAAAACTCTGTGATAACACTGCCTCATTACTGTATTCACGCCTAGACATCATGCCTTAGGTTCTGAAATTTAAGACCTCATTTGTGGTTGAGTCGTGCTAATTATGTGTACAACTTGTGGAGGAATACTTGATCCGCATATCTGCCTCTATGTTCTTCTCTGTATTTGCAGTCCTAATTGTTTTGTTTGTCGTTTAGGATTTTGTCCTTTTAACCTAGGGGTTCATCCTAGTACTCACCCTCTAGGAATAGTAGTCCCTAACTTCCTCCAGGACTGATATGATGGGACGGGTAATAGCACGCAATACATTTCGTGACCAAAACGCGTTTTAAATACATTCGCGGAGTGGGAAAGGGTAGAATATGGATATGATGACTGTTGCGCTAATACCACGTGTAGCTCTGCCTATCGGTTATTGCATTGATGTGATCCATATTACTTTAACCCTAGGACGTCTCTTCTCAAATATTTATTTTGATTTCTTTCAACTTTTAATAAACTTCAATACTTGTTTGAAATCCCCTCTTATATGAGCCTTACTTGTTATTTGCTTATTGTCCGAATTCACGAAAACCATTTGGTTGAGAACCACAGTTGTGGATCCTGAGGGGTGCCTAATACCTTCCCCTTGGGATAACTTCAAGCCCTTACCAAATCTCTGGTAATGCAAACTAGTATTATGAGTTAACTAATCTAGGTGCCCTAACGCATCATAAAAATCGTTAGGTGGCGACTCTTCCTTTTAACCGTTTTAACCCTCAAAAGGAGTTGTCCAAAATGTCATAAACCCGATCTCTCCGCTTTAAGAAGGGAAAAGGGGGGCTCAATAGCATGGTGACTCTGCTGGGGATTATACCCAGGCTTTTACCATTGCAAATTGTTTCGTGAATTTGGACCTTTAATTTTGTTTAAATGTTTGCACCATTTCCTCTTCCCTATTAAATGCCGTTAATTGCTTACTTCTTTCAAGTATTTATTCCACATGAACAGAACTAATTTGTCTCTTTTTTTCCCTTTTGTAATTGCTTTCAATCATAACTGATGTATTTACCGCCTTTCTTAACGTGAAAATACATGATTATCTGTTTAAATGCTTATTTATTGCATATCATGCTCGACATTTATACTCAACTCGTGCCAAACAAAATACTGTAGCAACGCTTACGATGAGTGGTTGCACTATTCCTATATTACTACCCTTTAAATTCGGAAAGGCGTATTTGCGGTAAAACTAGTCGATCAGCGGTGCA